>AWOL01S0042652.1:0-98785 GCA_000715115.1 Nicotiana otophora | reverse complement strand
GGGTTGACTTTTCCAATCCACAAAGGTTCCAGTTTCATCCCAATTAAGGGGAATAATATCATAATTTTCCAAAGGTTCCAATTTCATCCCAAATAAGGGGAATAATCACAATCCATCCCTACACCGGCACGTGTAGTTTCAGGTGTGGGTCTTATGACCCACCATTCCTCGGTTTTGCTAATGATACTCCCAAAAATATTTTTGATTTGATTTGTAAACAGAAATATCATAAATACAATTGTACTCACCTAAACATCTTTTACATTGTATAAATTCTCATTAGCATTCCCAGTCATTCACAACGACAATATTTCCTTGGCTCATTAGGCCATTCACAAGATTCTTTATTCCTGGCACAATGGCCGTATTTCATATTCCACACTTTTACCTCTTTAAATTTCAAAGATCACCATCAAATATCAACATATAGGATATTTTAGAAATTATATACTTCAAATCCATTTGAAATGAAAACTTCAAACACAAATGGTTTCTTTCCAAAAAATGAGGCATACCATCCAACAATAGAAACACACATGAAAATCATAAACAATCAATACAACATTTATTATTACAATGCTCTTCCCTAGCAATGACAATGTATCAGTTCAACACATGAGTATATAGAACTCGAATCACACTAGATATATTTATAAAGCAAAGCATTAGTTAAAGCAACTACTAATGGGCATGGATTGAGTACAAAAGCTTTTATGTAATTCTATCTTCGAGGTTATTTTTAAACAATTGAGTCGAGGCTCATTTCATATTCTTTATCGCATCTTCTGAAATCATTTGCACTACTAGACACAATCATAACTTAAATTCTTGGCACGTTGGCCACACTCTATATCCCAATTAACTTATTTCACTTCCAACCATCTTTATAGATTATCAACAATAAGACATTTCCAAATCAAGACTTTAGGTACACATATGAGCAATTAAGAGTCTTAAGAATATTGAGATTTTCTCATACAATTTGGCATATTATCTTTCATTGAAACACGACTCAAAGCCATAACTTTTTAATACGCAAACCATACTTTGAAACTTACGGAACATTATGGAATTCAATTCCAAGAGAGAAAGTTTAGCCAACATACCTCAATCGAGCTTCCTTAACTCTAGAATGATCTGGAATTCTTAGCAATCCCGATCTATTTTTGAGACATAATAAAATTGAATCATAATTAGGAAGATATTCATGGTCTCGGCTCATTTGAGCATTTTATGAGATACTAGGTGTGAAAATTTAACCACAAGGTTCTTCTACAAAATCTCCTTCACTCCACAACTCAATCCTTACTTATTTCAGCTCAACAATCTTCCCACAATTCTTATTGGTACATATATGTATAAATAATAATCTCATACTCATGAATCATACTCCTAATCAACTATCTTCGACCCAAATTTGAAATTGAAAACTAGGGTATGGAACCTTACCTCTTAGGTGAAGAACTTGTAGGTTTTCCTTGTTAATCTTCCAAGATTTGAGCAAGACTTGATGAATAAATAGCCTAGGGTTTCCTCTCTCTCTCTAAAACACTCTTCCTTCTCTCTAAAACATCAAAATTTTTCTCAAAAATGACCCTTTGCGTGTATTTAACGAAGTAGGGTTGGGTTGTAAGAACCCAAAAATGGAGCTCCTGAACAGGTTCTGCGGTCGCATAATCGATATGCGGACCGCATATCGGTTGCATAATTACAGACCAAAATGATCAGAAATCTGTCTGTGTATGCAGTCACTATGCGGTCCGCATAATTGTTATGCGATCGCATAATGCACCGCATAACAGTTATGCGGTCGCATAGCCGACCGCATAATTGCCCCTAGACTGGACCTTCTCCTGCTCACTTCTACGGTCATTATGCGGCCCGCAGAGTGATTATACGGTGGCATAATGGACCGCATAAACGCGCTTTTTTGCCAAAATTTTTCCTTTATTTTTAGGTGCATTGTTCAACCCAAAAAGTCCAAACCGTGGCTCGCAAGCTTGCTGCGAAGATTTTATACCATCCTCAAACACATAAGCCTACTCCGGTACAACAAAACCTTGAATTCACTTGCGAAATTTACGGGGCTTTACACTGAAATACTTCAAAATTTTCCGGGGTGTTACAATAATAATATTAGTGTTATCCCTAAATGATGTTATATAATCATCCTTGTACCAAAATAACTTACCTTGAAGTGTATCCATGGTGGAAGAGCTCCTCTTTCTATCTAGAAATCTATTCAAAGTTGAAGAACTAACTATTTTTCTCTCTAAACCCCTTATTTCTACACTTTAAAAAATAGGTCTCATGGGTGTGTTGCCCCCTACGTAGGCTACGCACAAAGGCTATGCAGGGTGTCCTTCCATTTCTCTTCAATTGGCAGCTGCTGGATTTGCCTACGCACGGTGCACAGGCTACGCTACTATGCTGCGTAGGCTACGCAAGACTCGCGTAGCTGTTCTGCTACCTTTTAGTAAAAAGGTCATAACTTCTTGTAGAAATCTCCAAATGCTAAACGGTTTGAAGCATTAAAAACTAGATACATATATCTTTCATTTGATAGGTCATACACCATATAACGCTTCATATCTCGAGAGTTATGCTCGTTGGAAGTTAGGTCCTGTGCGAACTCACTTGAAACTTAACCCTATCATATAATTTCCAACTTGACTTAGCCTTAAGGCTCTTCTTAGACCATAAATTATTCTTAATGCACCTCATACATATATTATCATGATCAATTAATATCCTTCATATTATTAGTCATGTTCATACCCGAATTACGATAATTAACACCCATCAATCTTCTTAATGGTCTTAAAATACTTCGAAATTTTTTGGGGTGTTACAAAGGACCAGCTCCTCAGGTTGATGATTGTACGTCTGTACAAGACAGTAACTTTATCTCAAAGTTACCCAGGTCCGAGTTTGGTGGAAGAAGGCCGCTACATGAGATAAGGGTTGTTGCTCAAGAAGATACGGATAATTCAGTCAGAAACAAGAGTCCCAAAGCTTGTGGAATCCTTGGAACAGTAGGAGTCCTATCAAAGGAGAATATGACTATGTATAGGACTCCTAGAAGATCTCAAGTTCATGCGTTTATATACTATCTACTTTGGGCTTCTGATTTTATCCTTTTACACATCAACTGAAGAATCATATGTTGCTCACTCTAGTCGAGTACTTGTATTGTATTCTTCTTGAGTCAGTCTAGCAAATGTGTTTTAGGAAATAGATTTATAATCAAGTGTCACAAATAATTACTGAGTTGGAGTGAGTGTTTGCTTTACAAATTAGAGTAACTTATAAATCAAATAGTCGTAGTAGGAGTACTGGAGGGTATTGAATTACAGTCTTGTAATTGGTACATTTTTGGCTCATTATTCTAGTGGAGTCAAAGTTGAAAATCTTATGTAGTAGGTCGTGGTTTTTGCACCTTTTGAGCCGGGTGATTTTCCACGTAAAAACTGATGTGTTTACTTTATTGTTTACCTTACTTCAAGTTTAAGGAACGCGGTTAAGAACCAAGTTCTTTAGTGAATCATACTAACACTGAAACTATCACTATTAGTAATCGGGAAATTATGTATATTTTAATATTGCAGAAAACTTTCACAAAAAAAAAACTCAAAAATCAAAACCTACTATTTCATAGAACTTCCCGAAAACCATAGGTAACCCTTGTCAATTTTCTCAATAATTATACTATGTGGGGATCTACTTTGACCTGTGAAGAGATTGAATAAAAACTGACAAGGGTAGTTATATAGCCATTAGGGTATGCACCACAATGTAATTAAGGTTCTTGCTTGAGTGTCCATTTAAATGCAATTTATGGAAACGGATGGAAGTTGGATTTTGACTGCCTCAATTAATTATGTAAGAAAATCTAAGTAGATGATTTCACTGCTTGGATTTTATATTTCGTGGCTTCTCAGATTTATTAACAAAAAGTAACTGTATCTATGTATTCTTTAATTAGAAATGTCAAAAATAATAAAATTAATCACGATTACGTACTTCGATCCCGATGTAAGTCAATGATGACTACACAATTAAGGGTGAGTTTTATTTCGTATTATCAAACTTCCTACGGACACCTAGCTGATATAGTTTTTTTTTAACTATTGTGTTCGGACCAGTTTACGTGCACCTCAACCAATTTTTATAAAATACATATTACATATTACCATCACAGCTAATAAAGTGGTAGTTCATTTCATAAAATTTGACCTTGAATTGAACAATAGAAAAAGATGAAGACGTGAATAAGTGAAACAAATGCAGCTCCAATTATGTTTCAATGATTTGAGATAGTTAACCACTGCTAATAATAACAAGCCTATATATGTCTATAAATTGTGATGCCAGCTTGGGCCATGTCAGAATATTAACGTGATAAATTGGGAGGTATAACCGTATAATCTCCAGTCTATGATCACAAAATCTTTTTTTTTTTGGAAATTAAAATGATGAGAGTACTAGATAAAGAAGAATATTAAGTAAATACTGCTCGTGTTCTCCTTTTTTTTTTTTCATTTTCAGAATTTTTTAAATAAGCAACGAAGAGGTAATCTCCGGTTTTAAAAAAAGGACAGGTAAACACATTAAATTATCACTAAGAGTTGTAAAGATGAATTGTGTTCCTCTACCTTTAATGGGTCGAGTCATGTACATAAAAAAAACATCTCGCTAGCAATGCTTCTTCTTCTAATGGACCTTATACTGTGTGAATTCGAAGTAATCGGGATCTCAATGTAAATATCAGACACGTGGAAAACCAAAAAAAAAAAAAAAAAAAAAAAAAAAAAAAAAAAAAATTTGTTGAAACGCTATCTTATTTTGGTTGTTTTTTGTCAAAATGCCCACTTCTTCGGATTAAGGCGCATCCTTACTGTATGAAAGGTTTTAATTATGCCAGAAAGATGATTGCATGAAGACAACATGTTCTACAATTAAAAAATCAAATTAAGACAATCATTCGAAGAATAAATCAAGTAAAACCTAATTTTGAGAAGATAAATTATTCAATGATACACGTGATAGTATTCAATGGTGACAGTTCAAAATGGTTAAGAATCTCTTTAGGAAAATTCCTAAAAGAGTTGACATACACAATAATATATATTATTAATAGCGCCAAAAATGATCCAAGATGAATTAGACATTACACAATTATAGCCATATTTATCCCTTTTCTCATTGCAAATAGATTAAGGGGAAACCCAATCATGAGAAACATGCTACAGGTTGGTCATCAACATCAATTGCTAATTCAAGTTAAAACTATAATTCTAATAATAAATAAATTCTTAAACTTTTATATGCGTGTGGCACAAACAATCGTTATCATGAAGTTGATAACACGCCTATTGCTCCTTTTTTTTTTTTAAAGAAAAATTGTGGTGAGACAAGGACGCACTATTATGGTAAAATAATAAAGTAAGGTTATGATTGATAATTTTGATTTGAATTTATAAACTTATTCAAACTAAGAGGAAGAAAATTGAGAGATGATTCGTGAAATAGATTACTACATTTAGGGGTAGGAGCATGGTTTCAAATATGTTTAGACAATTACAAATTATTTTTATTATTTAGAATAGAACAAGTACAATTGGGTTCAGTATTTTAAAAGGTGAGAACGTGAATAGAAGCGTTTTACTTAATAAAAGGCAAGATGTTTTACTATTAATATTTGATATTCTCTTTGTCAACTAATATCAAGATCAATTTAAGAGCATCATAGTATGAATAATCCAACATGTTCAGTCTTATGGACAGTCTTTTTGGCATGGGCTAAATCTAGACGTTGAACAAACTGAAGTGGTTGAGTCTCCTGTATTCTTTATGATCAAATAACCCTTCATTAAATTGATAAATATTAAGTAGCTATACCTACTAAGAAACAACCATTTTGTACAATTTGAAATTTTCATGAGCTTAACATGGTGAATTCAAACTATCCACTTACTAGTTGAGACAGTTTGTATTCATTTATGAATAGGGTTAAAGCAATTTGGGACACTTACAATTCTAAATAAATTTTCACCAAATATAGAAAATGTTGCTCACAACTATAGCTTACATATTAAAGACTTCTCTCCTTTGTGAAATGACAATTCTAATAGTGTAGAAATTCTTTATATTATCAGTATATATAAATTAAAGATAAATACTTATATATCTTACCCGGTATTTATATTAAATTTTGCAAAGTGAGACTATATACATTGATGATATATTCATGTTTTGAATTCATTAGTTTAATGTAAAAACCAAGTGTGAATACGATGTAAGTTAAACTTATTTAAAAATAGGTTGAAGCCATTTTTGGAAGCTTATAATCTTAAATAAATTTTCACCGAATATGGAAAATTCTACTATCAACAATAGCTTACATATCAAATACTTCTCTCGTTTGTCAAATACAACTTATGTTTAGTTTTAATACCTTGAGAGACAATGCATTAAAAAGGGTTATAAAATTGATTCCATTGAAAAAAGAAAAGATGTAGCAGAAAGTGCTATTTTACAAAATAATCATACAGCAAAATTTCTTCTGTTTTCTGACTGCTAAAAAAGGTTAGTATTTTCCATTGGCAAATAAAAATATTTAAAGATAGTAATTTCAAGAGCAGAAGTTTATGATACTATTCTTTTCTCTTTTAAGAAGTCAAATATTAGACAGTTTTATTGTGAAAACAGAAATAAGGTAATACTACAACAAATACAGCACAATTTCAAAGTTCAACAAAAGACAGATAGTACTAGTCAAACCTCAAACTTTACAGGCAATATTGGTTAGCATAGTTGTTCACAAATGTTCACATAACAAAACACAATTACTTCTCTCTTTCTCTCTCTCTCAATAAAGACAGGCTGGAAGGATCCAAACCTCAAACCCCACTTACATTATTAACAATTAATAATATTTTCATGAAAGAAAATCCAAAAAGAAAAAACACACCACAATAAAAGAAAAAGAAAAAAAAACATATCAAAAGAAGTCAATGAAACTGAAAATGATGAGGTTTCGTGTTTAAGCAAAAATATAAGGTGATTTTCTTCTCTTTTATCTATTAAATATTTCGTGAAATTAATCGAGTAAAAAAAAACAAATACTAAAGAAAAAGTTGAGAAATCAGACAACTAAAGGAGATTAGCTTCTTTCCTTTCCTTTTCCCCTTCACCTTTATTTTCTTCCTGCTTCTGCTAAGCATCTTTTTTCTCACTTTTTTGCTCCTCTATCATTCTTTACCTTCCTCTTGGTGAAAAAAAAAGTATTTTCCCTTAGGTTCTCTTGCTTTAATTTGATACTTTGATTCCATACTTCCCTCTTATTTCTTTCCATTTCTTCAGCTGAAACCTGTTAGTAAAATCTTTGATTCTTGATGAGCTTTGTCTCTCTGGCATTGATCATTTGATCACAAAGTCTTATTCCTTTTCTTATTTGGATTTTCTCTTTTCCCCAGAAATTGTGCTTGGAGCTTAAATACCTTTGCTGAAATTCTTTGTTGATCCCTTCTTGGTTCTGCTGTTCAAAGCTTAAAAATCCCACTTATTCTTGTTTTTCAGTTCCAAGACTTTCTTACTTCTCCAATTGTTGGGTGTCTGAGAATTCCTTTTTTTTTCTTCTCTTTTGTTTGGTTACTTGTAGTTTGTATTCTGTTTGTTTGAGCTCCAAACTCTTGAGAATTTGCTCTTGTTTCTTTTTCTCCTTGTAATGGTCTAATTCTCTGTATTTCCCTGTTAGTTCTTGGTATAAAGTTGTTAACTTTACATCTTTTTTTTCCTTTTGATTAATTGAATTCTGTGGATCCAATCTAAATTTTGTTCTTGATTCCATGGGACTTTGTCATGGAAAACCCATTGAACCCCCAAAAAACTTGTCTGAAAATCCCATAATTCCCATTGATAATGAGGCTGAATTGAGTTCCCACACTGGGAAAACACCAAAGTTTCCTTTTTACAGTCCAAGTCCTTTGCCTAGTGGATTCAAGAATTCCCCTGCTTCCAATTCTAGTGTAACTTCAACCCCTTTGAGATTTCTCAAGCGCCCATTTCCACCACCATCACCAGCTAAGCATATTAGGGCATTGCTTGCTAGGAGGCATGGCTCAATTAAGCCTAATGAAGCTACAATTCCTGAGGGGAGTGAGTGTGATATTGGGTTGGATAAGAATTTTGGATACTCAAAGAATTTCTTAAGCCACTATGAGCTTGGAGAAGAAGTGGGAAGAGGACATTTTGGTTATACTTCTGCAGCTAAGGGGAAAAAAGGGAGTTTGAAAGGGCATGATGTGGCTGTTAAAGTTATCCCAAAATCAAAGGTTTGCCCTTTTATGCTGTTTTCCCTATTTAAAAAAAGGAAGAATAGTAGGAGTTCTATTTCTATATTTTGTTTGATTGCTAAATCTTGTTGAAGTCTTCATTTTTCATTGCTGCTGATTGTAATTTTGACTGGTCGAGATGTCATCAATTCTAAGTGCTTTGAGGTGCAAAGTGTTTGGTGAGTTTGAATGAGCTGCAGTCTTTCTGCCGAAATATAGTAATAGTCGGATATTCTCATTGTTCGACAAGTGCTGGTTCCAGAAATGGTTGATAAGGATGGCAAGTGGGCTAGATAGATTTGTTGGAACTTCCTTTATTAGGTTTATGAGAAATTGACCTTGGCCAGAAGTGAAAATTATTGTGGATTTTATGTGGACAGTCCAAAATATCTGATATTGGATTTTATGTTGTATAGTTTGGTACCTATCAAGAAAAGAAAAGGTTGACTTATAGCCCTGATACTGTTTCTAGTTACTGAAAATATTCTGGGTTTATCTATTATTACATAGAAAAGTTGAAGCAAAGCATTATGTGGAAGATGATTCTAATCATTTTCTTGTCAACTGTGTTTACATGATGTTATCCTGTTATTTGCACGCCGAAAGCAGTATTGAACCTGATTATATTCGTTCTTTCATTTTAATGAAACTGAGGAATCTTTTGCAGATGACTACAGCAATTGCAATTGAGGACGTAAGGAGGGAAGTCAAAATATTGCGTGCTTTAACAGGACATAGGAATCTGGTCCAATTCTATGATGCCTATGAGGACGAGGAAAATGTATATATAGTCATGGAGTAAGTTAAATTAGTCAATCTTAATGATGTTTTTACTTTAGTTATGTTGAATTCAGAATGTGTAGACCTTCTTTCAGGGTAACATGTCAATGTTATACTTCAGCATTCTGATATAAAAGAAATATGATCTTTTGTTTTCTATTAGGCACCTTAATTACATGATGGAGATCTGTAGACTACAGATAAAAAAATTGTTTTATTTTGGTCTACGTCCTTCCAAATGTTTGCGTTGGCTTGAATAATTAATGTTGGCAAAACTGAAATAAATGGTCGTCATTCATCGGGAGCTAATTTAACTTAGGATTTTTTTGGATGTGCAAATGATTTAATGCCAGCAATCTTCATGGATAATATGAGTTTTCTATTGTCAAGCTAGTTTAATATCAGAGTTGTAGATTAAGATACATAAAGAATCACCCTGATTCATATTTCCAATGTTTTTATAATTGTTTGCCAAACCAGGAGAGATATCTATTGTAGTTCATCAATTCTAGCTTTTATGTTTACCCACTTGTTGTATACTTATCTTTGTGAAATCTTCTTCAGGTTATGTAAAGGAGGAGAATTACTGGACCGGATACTTGCAAGGTGCGTACTTAATATATTTTCAGCTTTGCATGCTTGTTATTCTATGTAAATGTCCTGACTTCCGATTTCTTTTGAAGGGGTGGGAAATACTCAGAAGAAGATGCCAAAGCTGTCATGGTGCAGCTTCTCAGCGTGACATCGTACTGTCATCTTCAAGGAGTTGTTCACCGTGACTTAAAGCCTGAGGTAATGAATTCTTTTTATTTCCTTATGGCATATCAATAATCAACCATTCGTTGCAATATGCCCTCTACTTTGGTTTAAAACTTCTGTTTCTAGTAGCAGATTACTCGAATGGCTAGGCCTACCTAACAAGTTATTGTTGAACTATAAGTTAGCAAGAAAAAGTATATCCAACTACGAAAAGCTCAGCAATTTTATATTTGTTGATGGTACTTAATCATTATTTTCAAGATACTTGAAGGAAAAAAATGGGGGAAAATCTTTAAGGTTTTTAAACTTTTTGATTAAATGATTGAACTTCCATATTTTGTTTTTTTTTTTTTTTTTTTGGGGGGGGGGTAAGTACTGGTTGCTGTTTTAGCTCCAGTAAATATCTGACATGTATCCTTACATATTAGTTGAAGCATTATGAAACGCATAGTGCAATCAATAAGTCAATCTAGTAAAACTTGTGTAGAATTGCTTCACTATCGTAATCGGATATCTTATTGGTATATTCTTATATTAGTATAGCTTCTTCGTCTACGTGGAATGGAAATAAATCAGAAGACTGTGTCTGTGAGAACTGGTTAGTAATTTGTTGATAAAATTTTCTTGATGAATAGGGTCGAGTTTACCGAGGAAAGTGTTGCACTAATTTTGTCGATGGACATTAAGTGCACGAATGCAAGCACACTAGCATATTAATAACCTCAAATATCAAAAGAAAACGCTCAAGGCATCATCATTGTAGCAATTATACGACTCTCAACATCATAACTGATATATTAAAATTGTGCAACAAGTTACAGTAGATGAAGTGAGTATTCATGGATTCCATTTTATATGTTCAATTGTTCATATAGGATATCTAGGGTTCTTTTCAACTAATTAGATGACTAAAAGAGCATTCACGGGAAATTTTCGGTAACATAATATCACACTGATGAATGCTGATAACCCAATCATAATTTTGCATAAGCCCCTGTAAAGTATTGAGAGAGTCAAATCAGCTCAACCAAATCAAATTGCTTTTGGAGGTTTGTCTACCGGGCAGATCACTGAAGAAATTACTTATGCTCTGCATTTGTTCTTACAGTATCTGCTAGAAATCTCCGGAGTTTCTTCTAATCCCACCCTACAAGTGAAACAAATGTAGTGTCATTTCTTTCCTCCCTCGCTCTCTGCCTCATATGCTCTTTTTATTTCTTTGGTTTCTGAGCTCATTATATTGACAGCTGTTTTTGTGTTTTATTCAGAACTTCCTTTTTGTTTCTAAGGATGAGAACTCTCCTTTAAAGGCCATTGACTTTGGTCTTTCTGATTACGTAAAACCAGGTAATGTTAATGCATGCAACGTTTTTATCATTTTTATTCTGTTCTTGTAGCATGCCATAGTTGACTAATGGAAATATTTGCAGATGAAAGGCTTAATGATATTGTTGGAAGTGCATACTATGTTGCTCCTGAGGTTTTGCATAGATCTTATGGAACAGAAGCGGACATGTGGAGCATTGGTGTAATTGCCTATATTCTTCTTTGTGGAAGCAGACCTTTCTGGGCGCGAACAGAGTCTGGTATATTTAGGGCCATCCTGAAAACTGATCCAAACTTTGAAGAAGCCCCTTGGCCCTCTTTGTCTTCTGATGCGGTAGACTTTGTAAAAAGATTGCTGAATAAGGATTACCGCAAAAGGCTAACTGCAGCTCAGGCTCTCAGTAAGTCTCCTTGTACAATGTCAATTTTGGGTATATCCTCTCAGCATCCTGTAGTAGAACTTATAATAGTGGAGTAAGGATATAGCTCTACCAGTTTC
This sequence comes from Nicotiana otophora, assembly GCA_000715115.1. Lineage (NCBI taxonomy): Eukaryota > Viridiplantae > Streptophyta > Magnoliopsida > Solanales > Solanaceae > Nicotiana > Nicotiana otophora. Next base: position 87,085 of record AWOL01S0042652.1, on the reverse strand, counting down.
AAGTTCCTTAATGTCCTTGTCAAGTCTTGTCTCGAGAAGAACTCATCGCCGTCATAGATGAAGCTATAATGACTTCTTGATATAACCAAATTACCTATGTGGTTTCATGTTTGATTATCTTAGTAATTTATCAGATTTTCGCTGTATTATTGATATCTTAACCTGTCGCATTACTTGTCTAGGTCATCCTTGGTTGGCTGGTTATCATGATGTGAAGATTCCTTTGGATATGATAGTATATAAGCTTACAAAAGCTTATGTATATTCGTCTTCTCTTCGGAAAGCTGCTTTAAGGGTATGTAAATCTGTTCTGGTGGAACTTGTCTTCTAAGTTCAGCAGTCATATAATTTAGCCAAAAAATCTAATATGAGCACTTCTGTAAGTAGTGCCATGCTTTTTTAGGCATGTTAAGGTCATATAAATTCTTTTATGTTTAGTTCCTGTTATATTTCTTCAATCTCTTTCCATCGCCCCTGCACCAAATAGCTAAGGGAGCATGATGTGATCAGCAAGGTTCTAATATAACCTGTTCATCGTTTCTGTGATCCTGTAAATATGTACGGAAACAGATTTGTCCTGTTACTGAGAGATTATAGTATATAAATAGCAAAGAAATGCAATGTCATAAGCATCTGTGTGCAAGATGCTAGTCTGTAGATTATCCATATTGTACCGGAACTCAATCTTGGAGCAATATGAATGATAGTATTTTGACTTGTTAAAAAAATGTTAGCCGCTCGATTGGTTAGCCGTATGATTTATCGTTTGCGGTACTGTAACAGGCTCTTGCTAAGACATTGACCATACAACAACTAGCTTATCTTCGGGATCAGTTTACATTATTAGGGCCAAGCAAAAGTGGACTTGTAGCTCTACCAAACTTCAAAATGGTAAGCGCTCTGTCCTCAACCATCATCATTACTGAAAAATAAAAAGAAACTAAAAAGAATGTTGACTGATTTTCTATTTTTCTTTCAATATACTTTTTCTTTATTTACGATTCTCCACTACTGAAATGAGTTCAATGACTTGGCAGGCTGTGATGAAGAACTCCACCGATGCAATGAAGGATTCAAGGGTTTTAGACTTTGTCAATACGGTAAGCTTAGGAAGCTCCTTTGATTTTATCTTGTTGAAGTTTTGAAATTTATGCTTACAACCCTGATGGACATAGTGAAGTAATGACGAATTTTATTCACCGACTTTTTTCATGTCCCGAGCAGGTTAGTTCTCTTCAATACAGAAAGTTGGATTTTGAAGAATTCTGTGCTGCTGCAATAAGTGTACATCAGCTTGAGGGAATGGAAAGCTGGGAGCAACATGCTCGTCGTGGCTATGAGTTCTTTGAAAAGGAGGGGAACAGGCCTATTATGATAGAGGAACTTGCCTCGGTACATTCTCCCCCCTCCCCCTTTTCTTATCATGATTCTAATATGGTGGTGGCATGACTAAACTTGCCCAAATTGAATTCTGAACTTCATTAACTGGAGTATTGCAAAATTGCGGAAACATCTTTAATTCTCAGCTTCTAGCTTACTAATTTTAACTATGTTTCTTCAAACAGGAGCTCGGGCTTAGTCCTTCAGTTCCAGTTCATGTAGTTCTGCAGGACTGGATAAGGCATTCTGATGGGAAGCTCAGTTTCTTGGGATTTGTCCGGCTTCTGCATGGAGTTTCTTCGCGTACATTTCAAAAAGCTTAGAATATAACCTTCCTTTATGAACTTATCCAATGCATCATCTAGCCTTCAGACTACTAAATCGAAGAATCAAAGTCTTGTTGCTTGATCGAATGGTGGCAAAAGATGATCTGTTAAATGGTGAGACAGCTGGTTTACGACGAAGCTACAGATCCTATTTGATAATGCATGGCATTAGCAGCATATTTGGTGTCAAGTCTTATTTTGTCATGTAATTCTTCTATTCTTCAAATGTTGGATGGCATACCACTTAAGAGGATTGTACAGAAAAGTGTAAGTAGGGTCAGAAAAGACTGCTGAAAGCTGAGATGAGTTTTTGTGGCTTCTGGAGGGTAAAGCCTTGTTTACCATTTCGCTTAGCTTAATAAATTCTCTCTTTTATTGTGTCTGTAACCTTAGATTGTCAATATATGGACAGCCATTCTGCAACTGCAGTCAGTTTTGCTTGTGAGTTGGTTTGGATATGTGATTGTTGTGGCTTAAGACTTCACTTCATGTCCCGAATTGGCATTTCTACTGTTAAAATAGGCTTGCAACTCATAATCTTGGGTTTTTTGTTTCCGTTTTTAAGTGATACCAGAAGGATTTGCATCATTTGTCGTAGCTAAGATTAACATTTTGTTAATATTCTTTAGGAGGCACAGATGATTTATAATCTCATAATTTTACAAAACTCGTTAAATTTTGTATTAACTATATTAATTCCTTAGCCAATACAACAATAGTAATAATTGTTTTTGTTCTGTATAATACTACTACTACTACTACTACCTCACACATTCGTCAGAAAATCTTGGTTCAAATGCTTTTATCTTTTGAGCAAATGATAGGGCATTTACCAAAATCGAAATGATAGGAGGTTATGTGCAATTGATGCATACCTTTTTAGGGGCCAATTGCTTTTGAGCTTTGAGTTTTTCTTTGTTTATAAGAAAAAAAGAATTTGTTGTCTGGCAGTTGGGAGTTTTACCTATAGGTAAATGTCCCACCAACATAATTTACTTAGATATTATGATCCATAGTAATTTCATCAGGAGTTTAAACAACTAGGTTTGGTCCAAGGAGGGCCACTAATCCTCAGTGAAATGATTTAAACCTTTGAGACAACGGCAGATACAACAGTTATATTTTAATGGTATTTAATGCGATAGTATAATAGATGATTTATTCTGTTTTTGTGGCATTGCGTAAGTAAATACGATTTTCCCAAAAAATGTTCACTTTTGCATCAATATTTCAGTTTTATTTTTAAGAGAATACCATAAACATGCAAAACGAATGTGTAGAATTCACCTTAACGATAAAGCATAACGAAAAGTTTTTATTATACATGCCATACTCATATATATCAAATATGATTTATAAGTGGCATATGCCGAATGCAATTTATAAGATGTCTTTGTTGAATGCAATTTATAAGTGAATTTTTATATTTATCAAAGAACACTAGTGAATCTCTATGTTTATCCGAAAAAATTGACAAATCATTATTATATAAAGGTTATACCATAGAGGAGAAACTTCTTTTCTTTTTTTTTTCAAATAAGCCATTCCTTATTAGAGAATTATAAATAAAACGATAATTTTTTGAAAAGAAAATTAATACTTATGTAACTAACAAAACTGTCCAAAAAGGAAATGGAGAACGGGGATATTTTTTTAAGGTAAAATAGCCTCCGGGCCACTTAAACTTGCACCCGTTTGTCAACCCAGTAAATGAACCTATGACTTTCCCATTTAAACACTTCTACTTATTCATTCGCATAATAATAAACCTGTTTGACCGTTGACCGTTGACCGTGGTTATGTGGCAAAGACGCAACTGATGTGGTCAAGATATGTGTTAATCACGCTGATAGAGCGCGTGAATAGACTTACTTTAATGAAAAAAAGTACTAAATTCAGAAAACAAATATTAAAGGACAAAAAAACAAAATTAAAAAAAATCCCCAATGCCTACCCCTTTCTTCCCGATTCCCACCCTCCTCCATTCTTTTTCTTTTCACCCACCCCTTTTTCTCGTTTCCTGCTTCACCTTCTTAAGATGTTTAGATTTGCGGTGGGTAAGTCTGATGGCAAGGATGCGATCAAATTTGCGATATTAAATTATAATTTTGAATCAACCAACCATTTTTATGTTAAAGACTTGTTGTACATCTCTATTTTTCTGTAGTTTATGAGGTTAAGAGCTGAATAACATGGGATTTAATTTCCATTTATGGATTTTCAAGCAGGGGAATACTAATGAAATATATAGAAGAACCGGTGAGATACTTTTGAAGAAAATTAAAAAAATCATAAATGAGAAAGGAGCTGGTATTTTCGAAGAAGGCGATGACTAGCATATGGTTTTTCTTTTTAGTTAGTGGCGCTGTGTTAATAGCATGATTGTGGTGGTGGTGGTGCGTTACTTGAATAAAATTACAGAGGAGTATTTTTGTTTGTCTATTATGATTTATGGGTGGCGACGTAGTTTATTTGAGTGAGGAGGGATTTTCTCGATCGTGAGATTGTGATGTGGTTTGAGGTGGTGTGGTGGTGGTTTGAGGTGGTGTGGTGGTTCACGGTGGAGCAGAGTTGGTGTTTACTATGAATCAAAAGAGAAGAAAAATAAATAGTGAAATGGCCTAAATTAATAAATTAGTTTATAAAAGAGGGACCTGCAAAATACACGTCACAAAGACCGAAGAAAATTAGTAGGATCACAATTTACAAGTGTCAAAAAACTGTGAATGAGCGAAAGATGTGACAGTAGAAAGTACTAAATTTTATCCACGTCAGTAACAATTGAACAACACGGTCACATATTTTTAATAGTACTCAAGTCATTAAGTAATAGTGTTAAAAACTTAAAATGGGAGCGACTAAAAGTTATGTACCGGCTTTAAAATATGATGTAAGTTTAGGGGGGCTCTTAGGCCTTTTTGCCTTTTTTTAATCATCATAAATATAGGTCGTAGACTTGTAGTTGAAGATAAGTACTAAACTGAAACATTTAAAAACTTGAGGAACCAATTTGAGTTTCCTCTGGATCTTCATATTTATTTGTTCCTCTGCTACTCGAGAATCAGAAATGGCGATCCAAAAAACCCACAAGGCAAAGCCAAAACCAAGATCCTCAACACTCATACTCACAGTTGCAATTGCAGCGATAACGTTACTATACATTGCTTCACCATTAGTTTCCCCAAATGGGTTCTCTTTTTCAACTCCAAAAAGCTTAAGAAACTCAGTGTACTCTAAAAACCATAAACAATTTAATGGGCCTCACAAGTACCTTTATTGGGGCAATAGAATTGACTGCCCTGGAAAACATTGTGATACTTGTGCAGGTTTGGGTCATCAAGAATCAAGCATTAGGTGTGCTCTTGAAGAAGCTATGTTTCTTCAGAGGTACAAAAAATTCATGGTATCTCAATTTTGGGTTTCTTGATAATTGCTAATTTAGTTTGCAAAGTTTGAATCTTTTTTATGTTGAAGTGAGTTTTACTTTGCTACATGTTTGTTTCTTGATTTCTTTAAAAAGGAGAAATTTTTGGTTTTGTATTTTTCTTTGTAACTCAGCTCGTAGTGGATTCTTTACATAAGCAGATTATGAATACAAAAATGTTTTTTTTTATAGTTTACGGAGCATTTGCTGCTGTTTTGAGCTGGGCTGGTGTAATAGTAGCATTTGTTGATTGAAGCAGATAACAAAAATAGGATTTGATGATTGCTTGTTTCCCGTATAAGGAAAAAAATAAATACTCCCTCCGTTTTAATTTATCTGAACTCATTTGACTGGGCACATAGTTTAAGAAAAGATAGAAGACTTTTGAACTTGTGGTGCAAAATGAGTCACATGTATTTTGTGTGGCTATAAATTATTGTATAAAGGTAAATTGTTTCCAAATAAGGAAAGAGGTCATTCTTTTTGGCACGGACTAAAATGGAAATAGGTTCACATAAATTAAAACGGAGGGAGTAATAGCATTTGATGATTTTTGAAGGGGAGCAGCGGGGTAAAGTAAAATTATCTCTGTGTGACCACGGATTCGAGCCGTGGAATCAACCACGGACGCTTGTGTTAGGGTAGGTTTCCTGCATCACATCCCTTGGGTGCGGGCCTTCCTCGGACTCTGCGTGTATGCGGGATGCTTCGTGCACCTAGCTGCCATTTTTTAGCATTTGATGATTGTTGCAATTTAAGTGATTCTTTTTCCGAGATTCAGTTCTTGTTACCTTGTGTAATGCATGTATTCAAGGTCAATTTAATGTCTCTGTTAGAAGTATACGGAGACTTCGGAATGTTTTGAGAAAATGAAGTCTGCATCTTGGATTAATCAGCTGTTTCAACATATGTGAGTGGTTCAGATCTTACCATTCTTTTGTGTTTATATAGGTGAGAAATTTAATCCATTCAAAAGATGGTACTCTGAGTTTTGAGCGCATAGGAATTCTATGCCCGTTTCATTTGGTCATCCTAGGATCATTTATACTAATATTATGGGCATAAGACTTGACAGCATGCAGCAATTAATATTATATTACTGTGAATTTGGTTAAGCACATATCTGTGTATGGAATTCCATGTTTGTGTTTCTTCCAAGCCAGAAATTCAGCAATAAGGCACCAACGATTTTTAAGTTGTGTTAACAGTCCGAGCATTTATAGTTTTGATGTTCTTCTTATCTAAGAATAGACTACTGCTTTTTGCAGAACGTTTGTTATGCCTTCAAGGATGTGTCTCAATCCAATCCACAACAAGAAAGGGATTCTTCATCGGTCCAGCAATTCAACCACTGAGGAAAGGTGCATTTCTGTATAATAGTCACGTTGCAATTCATAGATTAGGTTGCATAGACTTCTGAGGAAAGGTGCATTCTTTATTAATGGCAAGGTGGAGTTTGTTAATTAGGTTGCATCCAACAGTATGTAAAATGTATGTATGACGGTATGAGAAAATTGATTAATTGTCTCTTATAACTTATAAAAATAAATATAAAAATATTGTCTCGTGTGGAATTTTCTGGTTTCAAAGAAAGGTAGGTAACCAACCAAAATAGAACTGCAGAGTATGTGTGTGATAACCATAGTCGTGCATGGCCCTATGCAGTAATTAGTGTTCAAATATTGTTTTCTCAATTGTGCCTAAGCTACAAAGAACTAGGTTTGTGCTAATGTGATATGCCTTTGACAAGCATGTGAATTGTTTAACAATATTAGCATATAAACTTCCTTTATGTCCATCTGATTGCCAGGTGGGGCGATAGTTCGTGTGCTATGGATTCTTTGTATGATGTGGATCTCATCTCTGACACTGTACCTGTAATTTTGGACAACTCCGAAATGTGGCATCATGTCCTGGCAACAAGCATGAAGTTAGGTTCTAGAGGGGTCGCCCACGTTGAAGGAGTTAGCAGGACTGATCTCAAAGAAAAAAGTTTGTACTCAAACATTTTGCTTATCAATCGAACTGCAAGCCCACTTTCTTGGTATACTTACTCTTTCCATTTTTGCCTCCCTTCAAGTGATATGATATTGGATTGCTCGAATTTCTCTTTTCTTTTCTTTATTTTTCTTGTCTAGTGGAAGGATGGTATCCTCCTAGTATTAGAGGCTATCCATAGATGAATTTAATTCCATTGTTTTGCCAGATTGCAAAACCTTTAATTTAATTTGTTCAAGAAAACGAACAAGAAGATTAGCTATGCGAGGATTAGTTCACAACAGCTGAAAAGTCATATTAGTTATTTTTTTGGTTTGTTCCTTTATAAACCAGTTAGACTTTAAGTACTCACTCATGTGCAAGCTTTCATTTGCTGGAAAAATGGAGCTTGTAATAGGGGATAAAATGTTCTGAATATTTTCTGAATCTTATATGGATCTACTTTTGAATTCGGATAGAGTTACTGTATAGTTAATAATGGTAATCATTCAGGTTTGCGGAATGCAAGGACAGGAAAAATCACAGCTCCATTCTTCTGCCATATTCATTTCTTCCTTCAATGGCTGCAGAAAAACTACGGCATGCAGCAAAAAAGGTTAGTTAACTGCATGCTTCACTTTTTCAATCTAACTATTTAAATTTACTTTGGCACTCTATCATCTATTTGTGAAATTGAAATCCTTTATCAGCGGAAAAACTAGATTGCTATTACATCTCCTACTCTGTTTTCTCGATATATTGAGTCCATTGGATTCAATATCAAACATCACATCTTGAAGCTTTTTGGTTCAAAACTATAAATGCAACTTATAGTTTTTGTTCTTTATTAGCTTCCTTATATAATATGCCTCAAACTTTTCATTTGTTGCATAAGTGGCTGTGTGAGGTTGCTGCCATAAAGGCCCTTTCCATCTCCTCACTGCGATATGTTTTGAAACTACCAATAGATACACTCTCCTGTGGTTTGATGGATTCTGTCATTTTTATAGATCAAGGTGCTGCTTGGTGATTATGATGCTATACATGTTCGAAGAGGTGATATTTTGAAGACAAGGAAGGACAGGTTTGGGGTTGATCGAAGTTTGCACCCTCATTTGGACAGAGATACACGTCCAGAGTTCATTCTTTGCAGAATAGGAAAATGGGTACGGCGTGGGCGAACCCTTTTTATTGCTTCTAATGAGAGGACACCAGGCTTCTTTTCTCCTCTGGCTGTGAGGTTAGTGACCTTCCAACTCATGTGTTAATCTTCATGTCCTCTACCAGATTAATATGCACTGTTTCTTTTGGTTGCTTGAAGCTATATAACTCTTATTTCCTTATGGTCTTCCTAAAACTCATTAGCCTGTGTCTCAGTCCACTATTATAAAAAAAATTAGTTTCTCTAACATTAGAAGTTCTCTACATTTTCTATTGGCGTATAAATCTTTAACAAGACTATACCTTTACTTTATATAAAATCTGTTACCTTCTTTAAAAAAAAAAAAAGACTATACTTTTACTTAAAAAGAAAACATCTGCTAACTTGTAAGGATCAGACAGAAGCAAGTTCCTGGTCAAACGAATAGTGCTGGTTGTAGTAGGAGAAAGTATCAATCATAAAAGCTTGTGTTTCATTGCTGCATGTTAAAATGCATTTGATCATCTACTGGAATACCCTAACTACTGCAGGTTTAAATTTTGTAGTCTTCATGCGGACGTCATGATTAGCATTGCCTGCTATAATCTTTGTTCTGGTACCTACTATTTGCAGGTACAAGCTGGCCTATTCATCAAATTACAGCAGTATCTTGGATCCGGTGATTGAGAATAATTACCAGCTCTTCATGATAGAAAGGCTTATTATGATGGGAGCAAAAACATTTATTAAAACAATGAAAGAAGATGATACTGATCTCAGTCTTAGCGATGATCCTAAAAAGAATACCAAGAAATGGGAAATACCTGTTTATACAAGAGACAACGAAGAATGTTAGTTCTCGGATGCTTAACTGGATTCTTTTGAGCATGCTCGTTTCATTCTTTACACCTTTTCACTCAATTTTTGTTTATTCGCTTGTAAATCAAAATTTTCTTTGTGAATGTCAGAGTTGTTAGGTACTACTTGAGAGAATAGCCTGTTTCTACATGTTGTATGTAAATTATCATATTGACTTCAGTGGAATCAATTGCAGATATGCAAAATATTGTTTGAGTCATTCTTTGTTAAATTCTTGAAAATGGTGCTGCCCTGATCAAGAAATGTTAAATTTATAGATATGTTGATATATGTAATATCTACATTTACGTTTCTTGCAGTGTGAGATTGAAAGAATCTCTTGTTTTAGAGGCTCTTCATTTCAAAGTACCATAGTTATTCACTAATTACACTAAGTCACTAATTAATTGTTATTGAAGAGGAAAAACTCACAAAGTTGGGGAAAAAACAGGTTACTCTAGTACTCATCCCAAGAAAATCATATGAAAGTCACTGAAATACTTTAAGGGGTCGTTTGGTTGGGAAACAAGTTATCCCATGATTAATTATTCTGGGATTAGTTATCCCATCCTCCCATAGGGATAAGAAAACACTACAATCCGGGATAACTAATCCCAAAATTAGTTATACCACAATTTTATCCCAACCAAACATGAGATAAACTCATCTCAAATTTAATGCCGGGATTAATAATCTCTTATCCCTCATACCAAATGAGCCCTAAAATCATTATTATAACACAAATACTCATACCTTATTTTGAAGAAAGAAGACAAAAAAGAAAAGGAAAAAGTATTTTTCTACCTTTGGACCAAGTAGGAAACAGATAGAAGGAAGAAGCTTTATTTCATCTTTCTTATTACCAACTAAATTTTTCATTATGCACAAAAATACATGTTCTTACAAGATCTCTTCATTCTATATATATATTTGGAAAACCTCTAGCCTCTACACAGAGGCCAGAGCTGAGCATAAATTCAAAACCTCAATTATGCTCTCTTTATAAGCTGCATTCTATTAAAAATCAGAATAGCTGAAAGGGAGCCTCTTCACAGAAAAGAAAAAGGGAAAAAATGGAGAGCTCTCAACTCTTTGTGTGCTATTCCAAAGTGCTGCTAGGCCAGAGGCTCTTCCACAATGAAATCTCTTTGTCACTATAAAGCTTTCTGATTCCTCCATAAAAACCATCTGCTTCATTGCCCACTTCTCTGTGTTTCTTTCTGTTTATCACTATTTGCCTCCATCTCGAGCCGGGGGTGTACTGTCTGAACTCCAGTAGCACTGTGTCTGTGAATAAAACTAGTCGTCAGAATGGTAATCATGAAACTCTCATTCAACATACTTCATGTTTGATTGCAACTACGAATCAAACACAATTTTAGCGTGTTTGCGCTTACCAGTTTTAGAGATGCAATGTAGAGATTATAATTCAAAGTAAGTTGATCTGGAGCTACTTATGATGGAAGAAGCATTATAAGAAACTACACCTAATTCTTTATCCTGATTTTGATCTTTGATCAGCACACTTTATATACTTCAAAAGAAGCCTAAAAAATATTTCGCCTTATTTTTGGGACTCGACTAGTGTATCAAATGAAATGGGGAATAAAAGAAACTACTTTCAGTGTTTTTCTAAGAAGAAACTAAACAGAGATTCTAGAATTATTTAACCATGATTTTCAATTGTTAACATTAGAGCTCACAATATATTACTGTTATGAAAGTTTTAGAAAAGATGATTCTGATATTTAGTGATTGAAAGGTCAATCTTTCTTACCACTGGAATGGCAATGGCAATTCAATTCGTTGCCATTACAGGACTCCAAGTGTCCAACAACTCCATACCACCAACCTGCAGTACAATTTAAGAGTATATTTCAATGCTAATCAGATTAAAAACAAAGTCATGAAATCAAGAAAGTGCTAAATTCTAATGGAAAAACAAATAGCCTTTAATTTGACCAAAAAACACACCATATGGGAACTCTTTGCTTTTTCTCCACTGAATCTCAAAGTGATCATCAGGTTTCAGATCATTTAAGCAATCTGATATATGAAGAACATAAGGAGGAGTATCAACAGTTGGTGCTCTTAGCCTATTCCATTCTATGTTTTCCTCTACTATTCGCCTCCCCTGTGTCGGATACCTGCAAAATTAGTCCATTCATAATCAGGCTAAAGGACTAAAAGAAAAAACAAATCTTGAATACATCTAGAGCTGTCAAATGGGCGGGTTGGGTTGATTTTGGGCGGGACGAAATGGGCTGAGTCAATCCGCCCCAACTCTTACCAAGCTTTAATTAATGTGTATTATTTTCTTATGAATTGCTTAATTATCAAATAAAACTTTTTTTCTTTTATTATGGTCATATATAACATAAAAAAAAGATTATTTTAAAGATATTTTAGCAAAGTTACTCATAGATCAATTTAGGCTAAAAATCAGCCCAACTTCAAATGGGCTAAAAATAGGCTGGATCAAGATGGGTTGAGTTTAACAAATGGGCGGGTTGGGCGGGTCAAATGGCTCAAATTGCCACCCCTATTATACATCTATCTTCCTCATTCAAGGGTAAAATTTTTACCTTGCTCTGAAAGTATTTGTGCTGCAATCATAGCTAACCTCAGCATCATAACAAGATAGCATAAAACCAACATGGCCATTCTGCACCTTCAAAAGAAAAAGCATGATCTATCAGCACTTAGTTCAAGAGATACTAAAAGAATCAAGTTTTATATAAATAAAAGAAAAATGTTTGTAAAAACGACAGGTAACAACCCATGATTTGTGTAACTAGTAACCTGAAAAATAATGCAGGTAACCTAGTACAACATGATATTGGTAAAAGTTGTTACGCAGTTATGAGTGTATAAAAGTTAAACTCTTCTGCAATTACCTCGCGGTTAAAAACCTGAGCTGAGAACCAAAACTTGCCAGACTCAAGGGAGAGATACCAATCTATAATTGAGCTCATTGCTGAAGAACTTCTAACCTTGCTGTTATCTTCATTTCCTTTTGATCTGTTCCATAAAAGTTGCCTAATTTCTGAAAATTTCCCAAGTAAATCTTTCTTTTTTCTTGAATTTTCCAAGAGGGAATCATTATTTCTTGAGGCAATGTAGCATTGCCATTCTTTATAAGCAGCAGATCCTATCAATGCACCCCATTTTTCCTTCATATGTTTCTCCCACAAATGATCACTTTTGCATTTTTCTCTCAAAGAACTGCAAACTGCAGCCATACTACAAAGACCATTTGGTGGAAGCCTCTCAAAGATACATTCCAAAGTCAAATCAGGCAATTTCAGTAAAGAAATCTCCTCTTCCTTCTCCACAACATTCTCTAGTTTTGACTTAACAGGTTTTTTCATTAGAGGCAAATTCAAGAAACTAATAGCATTCCTACCTTTTCTGAACCATGAATCCAAAAACTTTAAAAACTCTTCACAAAACCAGAGATTTGAGAAAGCTCCCATTGTATTCTTCCAAGTAGGAAGTGGCTTAAGAAATGACTTAGAAAATAGTAGGATGAAAGGAAAACAAGAAATCAACAAAAATAGCATTGCACTCAAAAAAAAAAAAAAAAGATTTTGCTGAGCCAAGAAAATTCAAGAACTGCTGCAATGCTAGAGAGACACACTAGTTTTATACCACTATATAGTAAAAACGGTAAAAAGCAAAGTGCTTAGATTGTGCAAATTTTGGCGGAGTTTTCAAATGGGGTTGTGGCAAAAAGTACAATTAAAGAAAGTGGGCATAGGTAGATACACAGCAGGCAAGCTTTAATTGTTGTGACTCACAAAACCACACAATTCACTGAAGGAAAAACCAACATTAAAGAGGTTGCTTCTTAACTGTTTTGGTATCCAGCTACAGTGAATTGCCCACCAGAGATATGAGGAAACAAAAACTTGTACTATGACACTTCTTGTGGGGTCAAATGCAAGCCATGATTTGTATACTTTGGTTATTAAACAAGAATAAAATTGTAGCAAGAAACTCCCCTCAAAGACTCAAGTTTTATCAACTTTGGTAATACCAATCTTGATGGTTCCTCAAGTGACAATGAAAGACAAACAACAAAACGGTTTTCTATCTATGTCATATAATATATAACAAGACCATTTGTTCACAAACCAAGAAAAATAAAAAAAATCTTAAAATATTTGGAAGATAGTTGAAGATGAGGATGAATACAAAGTGGATCATCAATTTCATCCAAGATTTTGTCAGGACTAATAAAATGATTCTCTATTTAAACTAGTGTCCTAATAACCTGTTGACAGGGTCAATAGGTAAGACTTTAGACTTAGGTAGCAGAGATTAAAAAGGTAGTTGTCACAGTTCACCTAGTCATTACCCATGTAGATTTTTTTTTGTTTCTCCTCCAGTATTCGATACTCGTATTGGGACCCGATTATCTCCGAATTCGCGCCGTATAGGATTCATTCGGGGGAAGCGCTCCCTATCAAAAAGTTTTTCATATCCAGACTCGAACTCAAAACCTTTTGACGAAGGGAAAAGTAGCCCCATCAGCTACACCGATCCTTTGGTGGTTACCCATGTAGTTATGAGACCTGAAGGTAGCTGAAAGTTGCCTAACTTCTACTCAACTACACAAGAACAACTGTAAGGACCACAGACACAACCATGTGGAATTAAAATAATGTGGCAGACAATCTCACCCTAAAAAATATGAATAAAAAAATATTCGCTTCGAAATATTAGTCGTTTTAACAAATTAAAATATTTGACATTTAAGTCATTTATTACTTTTTTCTAAGTCTTTCCTTACTGTGTCTGAGTTGATACAGTGTTAATTAAGATATGATGTTTTTACAATGAGAAAAAAAGGATTACAGAGATATTTTTATAATTAAGACTATTAAATCTTTTTTGCAAAAATTTTAAATGGCAAAGAATATATGAATTGGAGATTGCACAAACTAAATTAGTGGGGTACGTTATTTAATGTTTAAAGACTTAACAACATTGGTGGACAAGTTTTTATATGGTTCACTAGTTAAGCAACTTTGTAGCTTTCTTTTATTTTCCTTTTCTTTATACTTTTCTCGACTTTAATGCCCTCATAAGAAGGTTGTGATTATTGTCATAAAATCTGAACGAAAACGACTAGTTAATTCGTCTGGATCTGGAATAACTAACATTTTATAAAGTTTAAGTTATATTATATATTGCATGTTATTAATTCTTTATTTTTCGAACTACCATATTAGGCTAATGTAAAGTTATTTATTTTTGTAGGTCAAACTTATAAAATAATATAGAAAATTCTTTATCCTGTTAGTGTACAGAACATATACTCTACTAAAAATTGTTTGAATTATCTTCCTATTCATTGTTTTAATATTCTGTAGAAAATATGGAAAAAAAAGAAGAAGACAGATTTGACTGGATTTACAATAGAAAGATATTGAGCCGTATTTTTGGTAAGTATCACTTTTTTATGTAATTGATTCTTTGCCCTCGAGGTATCAGTGACCAAATAAACTTTTATAGTTTAAATCTTTAATATACAACATGACAAACATGAGGTTTATAATACTTTTGTGGAGTTGTTCGTTAACTATAATCACAACGTGATTATATGCTAATAATGTCCAAAATACATTATGAGAAATTTTGTTTGAGCTCAATGAAATTGTTGAGTTTTTTTTAACTACTCGTCTGTCGAAACATATATAGAAATCATATTTGAGCAATCAAAATTTAAAAGCCTACATTATTATATTTAAGGTCCAATTTGAACTTTGTACATGATTCGAAATTTTGTTACACATAATTTGTGACGTACACAACGGATGATGGGCTAATGAGGAAACGCCAAAGAAAAAGGACTTGATAGATTTTTAGGTCGGTAAGCTTCCGGAAAATGATATATATGACATTATAAGAAATCTTATATGAGAAAAAAGACAAGAGAAAGTGAAGGATTATATAATAATCCAAATGTCACGATCCAAAAATTCCACCAAAGATTGTGATAGTACTTAACCTTCTAGACTAGATAAGCCAATCACACAATAATATAAAAACAGTAAAATAAGATATAATAAGTCTTAATTTAACATAAACAACGGAATAAAGCTCCAACGAAGCCAATACAGTGGTACGTAAGTCAAACTCCTAAAACTAGGTACTATAGAGTCATGAGCTCTAAACCGCAAACATAACGAGTCTTAAAAGTACATACTGTATGAAAGTAATACAACGACATGAAGCAAGGAAAGGGGACTCCAAAGTTCTCTGACGTCCATGTAGCTCTACCTTGACTTCTCTCGAACAATCAAAAACTCACTCACGAGGTTCGCTGCCTCCAACACCCAGATCTGCACAAAAATATGCAGAAGTGTAGTATGGGACAATATATACTCAGTAAGTATCAAGACTAACCTCGGTAAAGTAGTGACAAGGTTCAAGTCATGTGACACTCACTAATCAAAGAACATGTGAAATATATTAAATAACTGGCAACAAGAATATAACTAGATGTAGTTCCACCAACTTAACAAAACAAAAGTTATCAGCTCATTACAAGTAATTCAAGTTTTGACTTTTATGTAAACGACCTCGGATTCGTGCTCTGATGGTTTCAATATATTTGTACGGTGCTTTTGGACTTAGGCGTATGTTTAGATTTGGATTTGGAGGTTCCTAGGATGTTTTAGCTCTATTTGCCAAAAGCTGACAATTTGAAGGTTTGGAGAGTTCACAAGTTTGACCGGGAGTTGACTTTGAGGCTATCGGGCTCAGATTATTATTTCAAGACTTGAAATAGATCTATTTTATCATTTGGAACTTGTGTGCAAAGTTTGGCTGCATTCTGATTCGGTTAGGCATGACTCGGACGCTTGGTTGTGAATATTTGATGTTCTTGAACTTGAAGGCATACTACGTGTGTTTTGGTGCTTGATTCTTGTTACGGATGTTATTTTAGTGCTTTGAGATTACAAGCAAGTTCGTATGTGGTTTATATACTTGTGTGGATACTTAGTGTAGGGCCCGAGGGTGCTCGGGTGAGTTTCTAATTGATTTCGGATTGAGTTTTAGAAGTTGGAAGATTTGTTAGTGTTGTAGACATCGCATTTGCAATGGTCTGTTCGCATTTGTAAAGTACACATTTGCGGACTATTGATCGTGTTTGCATTGTGGAGCTGTGAAGGCTAGTTTTGCATTTGCAAAGTTGGTGTAGCAATTGTGACATCTGCATTTGTGAAGGGTGCTTCACATTTGCGACGCTTGGTCGCATTTGCGAGGTTCCTAGTTTTAATTGCAAAGTCTGCTGCTCAAGGAACAAGTTCGCATTTACGAGGTTAGCATTTGCAAATGCTTGGTCGCATTTGCGACTTCTACAATTGCTTATTAAGAGCCATTTCGCGACTTAGACTTATTAGCTCATATTTTGAATCTTAGACTTGGAGAGGGACAATTTTTAAGAGAATTTTCACACAAGGCAAGATGTTAAATGATTTTCACTTGATTTTGATAATATTTCTTGTTTCCCCATGGATTATTAACACCCAAAATATGAAATTTTGAGGAAAATTTGGGAATATTTCCTACAATTTAAGAAAGTGAAAAAAATGGGTTTTGAGCTATGTTTTGGACTTGATTTTAAAATCTAATCACATATTTGAACTCGTGGGCTTATAAGTAGTCGGGATATACTCCTTGATTCGGATTTTGACTATGTGGACTCGGGGCAAACTTTTGTTGACTTTTTAGGAATTGAATAAAGATTGAAGCTTTATTGTTTGGAATTGATTCCTATATGCATTGGTTGACGTTATTGAGTTGTTTTCGGCTAGATTCGAGCTGGTTGAAGGAGATATCTAAGGGAAAGTCGATTTTAGAGGGTTGCGTAGGGCTGGTTGAGATAAGTATCTTGCCTAATATTGTGTGAGAGAATAACCCTTAGGATTGGACCTTAATTTTCTAACTTCTATGTATGTAAAGCGACGTGTATATGAGGTGATGAGCATATATGTTAGCGTTATGTACGAAAAATAATCGGATTAGACTCTAGGCTTATACTATGCCTTAATTTAATTGTGTGCTCTCTATGATATATGTGTAATCCTTTGTACGACTACACGAGCTTATCTTTTCATGCTAGAGAACATGTTTTGGAATTATTATATCTTAATTAGCCAAGACGGACATTTGTAAAATTATTGCTAAATTGATTTTGTTGATGCCACATCTTATATCTTGAGCACACATCTACACTTTATTATTTCCATGTCCTTGTACACCTTATTGATGAATTTTGGGAATATGTCTATTGATGATAAATTGTTATCTTGAATTTGTTATGATCATGGCACATATGGAGAATTTGAGCAGATTGATTGGGTCTTGGCACGAGATCTCTTTCATGCAGATATTTTTATTGTGATGATATTGTGGCGCGAGATTTTTGTTGTGCGATTATGATGATATGGTTACCGATATGGTATTAGATATTTGTCGTGCACTTATTGTTATGGCACGACGTGTTTTCCGTGTAGCGTGTGAATATGGATCTATTCCCTTAGGGCCCCCTCTCATATTTCTCTCTTAATGGCGTACACGCGAATTGTGGTACTTTGATTGATGTGATTGATTTTGATGGGGAGTATAAGGATGACATTCTCGGTTGATGATGAGTGGAGTATAAGGATAGCATCCTCGGTTGACAATCAGCAGAGTACAAGGGTGGCATTCATGATCATGCAAGTGAATTTTTTATGCTTTGTCATGCATTTCACATGTTATCACGTTGCACTTAACATGTTATCCTATGGCCTCTGTTATTATTTGATGATTTAATTGTCAAGATGAATTTACATATGTTGAGTTGATATCTTATGTTTGTTGAGTTGATGGTATTGCATCTTGTTATATACTTGTTGCAAATTATTATTATTATTATTATTATTATTATTATTATTATTATTATTATTGTTATTATTATTATTATTATATATATATATATATATATATATATATATATGTGTGTGTGTGTGTGTGTGTGTGTGTGCGCGCGCGCGCGTGCTGCACAGGTTCTTTGATTTGTGAGTATCACATGACTTGAACCTCGTCACTACTTTACTGAGGTTAGTCTTGATACTTACTAGGTACATATTGTCCTATCCTCACACTATACTTGTGCATATTTTTGTGCAAATTCGGGCATTGGTTGCAGTGGACCTCAAGAGTGAGCATGCTCGTTGATCAGGAGGATTCAAGGTAGTGTTGCATGGTCGTCGCAGAACCTTGGAGTCCCCTTCTCCTATTTCCTATTGTTGTATTACTTTTAGTCAGTATTGTACTTTGAGACTCGTTTTATATTCGGTTAAGAGCTTATGACTCTGCATTACTCGATTTTGTGAGTTGGTAATGTGTATCGCCTGTTTTGGCTTATGTCGATTACTTATTCCGCTATTTGTGATAATTCAGACTTATTATATCATGCTTTGATGATTGAATATTATTAGTGTGAATGGATTACCTAGTCTTGAAGGTTAAGGTGCTATCATGACTTTTGATGAAATTTTGGGTTGTGACAAGTTGATATCAGAGACCTAGGTTCATAGGTTCTACAAGTCATGAGAGATTTTAGTAGACTCTTGTGGATCGGTACAGATACATCTGTACTGATCTTTGAGAGGCTACCGGGCTATTAAGAAAATGTCTCTTTCCTTCATTCTTTATCGTGTAGATTTATTCATCCCAATGTTTGAACCTTTACTCTTCTATTCTCTCACAGATGGTGAGGACACATTCTGCGAGATCAGCTTAGCAGGCACCAGCGCCCCCTGTCGGAGCCATATTAGGCTCATTTTATGAGTATGTTTGAGAGCTTGACTAAGGCAGGGTTGATTCCGATTGTACTAACTACTTCACAGGTTGGGGGAGGATACTAGACTCCCATCGCATGTACACAAGAACAACTGGCTCATGTTTATCAGACACCAGGTGTTCTACCGATGCAGCCAATAGTTGTAGTTCAGCCTGAGGCAGGGCCAGTTTTGTCTGCTGAGGAGCAGAAGAGGATGGAGAGGTTTCAGAGATTTCATCCTTCGCATTTCAGTGGAGGGGATACTGAGGATTCATAGTGTTTCTTGGATCAATGTCATCGTATTATATGTACCTTAGATTTGGTGGATTCGACAGAGTCCACTTTACCATTTTTTAATTGTCGGGACGGCATGATGGTGGCAGACTTATGAGTTGAGTAGGCCAGCTGGTGCACCACCACTTACATGGTCCCAGTTCTCAGATCTTTTCTTAGGGGAGTTTATCCCAGAGATCTACATGGACGAGTTGCATAATGAATTTTAGCATTTGCGCCAAGAGGGTGTGATTGTGACCTAGTATGCTATGAGATTTATATAGTTATCACGATATGCAACTTCTTTGGTTTCTACTGAGAGGGAGAGGGTCCGTATATTCGTTACAAGACTCACCTATAACCTTAGGTTTGGGATGGCACGGGAGATGGAGATTGAGACTGCATTTCATCAAGCTATAGAGATTGCTAAGAGGTTAGAGTGTATCTGCATATATTAGAGGGAGGATAGGGAGGCTAAGAAGCATCGTGGTTTTTGGAGGATTTAGTGGTGCCTACTCTAGGGGCAAGGTTCGTCATGTAGGGACTATGTCAGTCGACTACTTCAGTCAGCACTTTAGGCTTCACGTAGTACTCCAATTAGTCGTGGATATCAGAGAACTCATATTGGATAGTCTTCTTTCAGTGCACCTCCGGATTCTTACAACGGTTATTCCATCGTCCGAGGCAGAATCAGTTCTAACACCCATGTTTGTAGAGAAGTTATTACGAGTGTGGTGATTTGAGGCATATAATGAGAGATTATCCCAGGATTTAGATTAGTGTACCTTAATAGGGTATCCAAGCTATAATTCCCGTTCCAAATACTACACCACCTGTACAACCAACTAGAGGTGGGGAGCATGTGAGTAGAGGTCATCCTAGAGAGGGAGGACATGCTTGTTGTTATGATTTCCCTAGTAGGACTAAGGCTATTATATCAGATGTAGTCATTACAGGTATTGTTTTGGTCTATAATCAAGATGCTTCAGCATTATTTGATCCGGGTTCTGCTTATTCGTATGTGTCATCCTACTTTGCATCATATTTGGATATGTCTCATGATTCTTTGGATACTCCTATTTATGTGTCTACACCTGTTGGGGATTCTATTATGGTGGAACCTTTTTACCGTTCTTGCGTGGTTACTATTGGGGGCTATGAGACTAGGGTTGACCTATTGTTGCTTAATATGATGGAATTTAATGTGATTTTAGATATAGATTGGTTATCTCTGTATCATGCTATTTTAGATTATCATGCTAAGACCGTGACGTTGGTTATGTCGGGGTTGCCAAGGTTGGAATAGAAGGGTTCACTTGGTCGCATTCCTGGTAGGGTGGTTTCTTTCCTGAAGGCTCAACATATGGTTGAGAAAGGATGCTTGGCATACTTAGATTTTGTTAGAGATTTTAGTGTTGATACTCCTATTGTTGATTGAGTTCCCGTAGTGATAGAGTTTCTAGATTGTGTTCCCTTCAAACCTATTGGGCATGCTACCCGATTGGGATATTGATTTTGGTATTGATTTGGCACTGAAAACTCAGTCCATATCTATTCCATCATATCGAATGGCTCAAGCAAAGTTGAAGAAATCGAAGGAATAGTTGCAGGAATTATTAGATAAAGGTTTCATCAGGCCGAATGTGTCACCAAGGGGTGCACCGATACTATTTGTGAAGAAGTAAGACGGTTCTATGAGGATGTGCATTGACTACAAGCAATTGAACAAGGTTACCATCAAGAATAAGCATCCATTACCCAGCATCGATGACTTATTTGACCAGTTTCAAGGTGTTAGGGTGCTCTCAAAGATTGACTTGAGATCAGGGTACCATCAATTGAAGATCAGGGCTTTGTACATTCTTAAGATGGCTTTTCGGACCCGTTATGGGCATTATGAGTTATTGTTGATGTCTTTTGGTTTGACTAATGTCCTAGAAGCTTTCATGCATTCGATGAACAATGTATTCTAGCCTTATTTGGATTATTTTGTCATTACATTCATTGATGATATGTTCGTTTAATCCCGTAGTAGGGAAGAGCACAAACAACATTTGAGGATTGTGCTTCATATTCTGAATTAGAAGAATTTATATTATGAGTTCTCTAAGTGTGAGTTCTGGTTGGATTGAGCGACATTCTTGGTCCATGTGGTGTTTAGTGAGGGGATCGAGGTGGATTTGAAGAAGATTGAGGTATTTCAGAGTTGGCCCAGACCTTTTACCGTTACTGAGATCAGGAGTTTTTTGGTTTTAGAATGTTATTGTCGTCGCTTCATAGAGGGTTTCTCGTCTATTGTAGATCCATTGACCAGGTTGACTCAGAAGGGTGCTCCATTAAAATAGTCTGACGAGTGTGAGGAGAGCTTTCAGAAGCACAAGACTACTTTGACTACATCACCAGTTTTGGTTTTGCCCTCAAGATTGGGGCCATACACGGTCTATTGTGATGCTTTGCATATTTGTCTTGGGTGTGTGTTGATGTAGGACGGTAAGGTGATATCCTATTGGTCACGCCAGTTAAAGCCTCATGAGAAGAACTATCTGATGCATGAATTGAAGTTAGCAGCTATTATGCACGCCCACAAGATTTGGAGGTATTACTTATATATATGGCGTGTCTTGTAAGGTATATACGGATCATCGGATTCTTCAACATCTGTTTAAATAGAAAATTTTGAATTTTAGGCGGCGGAGATGATTGGAGCTGCTGAAAGATTATGATATCACTATTCTCTATCATCCAAGAAAGCTAATGCGGTAGCAGACGTCTTGAGAAGAAAAGCAGAAAGCATGGGGAGTTTAGTCATTTATTCCAATTGTAGAGAGACCTTTAGCTATGGATGTTTAGGCATTGGCCAATAGATTGGTGAGTTTGGATATTTCGGAGCCAAGTAGAGTCCTTGCTTATGTTGTATCTCGGCCGTCCTTGTTTGAGTGAATTAAGGCTCATCAGTAGGAAGATCCCCATTTGCTTATCCTAAAAGACACGGTGCAGCACGATGGTGCTAAGGAGGTGACTATTAGTGATGGTGGTGTTTTGCGACTCCATGGTCAAGTTTGTATTCCCAATGTCGATGGCTTGAGAGAGTTTATTCTTGAGAAGACTCATAGTTCACGGTATTCTATTCATCCACGTATTACGAAGATGTATCGTGACTTGTTGGGCATGTTTCTAGGTGTTTGAATTACCAACAGGTCAAGTATGAGCATCAGAAATGAGGTGGTTTGCTTAAGAAGATTGATATACCTGAGTGGAAGTAGGAGCGCATTATTATGGACTTTGTGGTATGGTTGCCACGAACTTTAAGGAAGTTTGATTCCATTTGGGCCATTGTTGATCGGTTGACCAAGTCGGCGCATTTCATTCCGATCATGACTTCCTACACTTCGGAGCAATTGGCTAGGATCCATATCATAGAGATTGTTCACATGCATGGTGTAACTATTTCTATCATCTCAGACCACAACACTCAGTTTACTTCGCATTGGATGATGGTTCAGTGTGAGTTGGGAATGCATGTTAAGTTGAGTACTACATTTCACCCTTAGACGGATGGGCAGTACGAGCAAACTATTCAGATCCTTGAGGATATGTTGAGAGCATGCACTATTGATTATGGAGGTTAGTGGTACCAGTTTCTACCACTAACGGAGTTTGCCTACAATAATAGTTACTCCCTCTGTTTCA
Source organism: Nicotiana otophora (assembly GCA_000715115.1). Lineage (NCBI taxonomy): Eukaryota > Viridiplantae > Streptophyta > Magnoliopsida > Solanales > Solanaceae > Nicotiana > Nicotiana otophora. The sequence goes on along the minus strand of AWOL01S0042652.1, from coordinate 64,172 downwards.
ATTTAGATGAGATAGTTTGACTCGGCATGGAGTTTAAGAAAAAAGAAGAAGACTTTTGAAACTTGTGGTCTTAAAAACTTAAGGGGTAAAAGCTTTGTGGGGCCATGACATTTGTGTGGTTATAAAAGCTTCTCATTAAGGGTAAAATGGGTAAAATGAAGAGTTTAAAGTTGAGTTATTTCCAAATTTAGAAATGTGTCATTTATTTTGAAACATACTAAAAAGGAAAGTGCATCATCTAATTTGAAACGAAGGGAGTATCAGTTTAGTATCCAGATGGCTCCATATGAGGCCTTATATGAGAGGCGATGTCGTTCTCCGGTTGGTTAGTTCGAGCCTGACGAGACTAGATTATTGGGCTTGAACATGGTTCGTGACGCTTTAGAGAAGGTGAAGTTAATCCAGGAGAGGCTTCGCACAAACCAGTCCATGCAGAAAAGTTATGAGGATCGGAAGGTTCGTGATGTGGCTTTCATGGAGGGCGAGAAGGTTCTTCTTAGAGTTTTGCCTATGAAGGGCGTGATGAGGTTTGGGGAGAAGGCCAAGTTGAGCCTGAGGTTTATTGGTCCTTTTGAGGTGTTGGAGAGAATCAGCGAGGTTTCTTATAGACTTGCTTTGCCTCCTAGTGTTTCGGGAGTTGATCCGGTATTTTATGTTTCTATGCTTTTGAAACATCATGAAGATAAGTCCCCTATTTTGGACTTCAACACAGTGCAGTTGGATGAGAATCTAGCTTATGAATAAGAGTCGGTGACCATTTTGGACAGGAAGGTTCGGAAGCTCGAGTCCAAGGAGATCGCATCAGTGAAGGTCCACTGGATAGACAGCCAGTCAATGAGGCAACATGGAAACCGAGCATGATATGCGGAGCAGATATCCTCACCTTTTTGCCATTTCAGGTATGATTCTAAACTCATTCAAGGACGAATGTTTGTTTACGAGGGGGAGAATGTAATGGCCCAGTCAGTTGTTTTATGTATTTGAGCCCCGTTTTCCCATTTGATGATTCTTGTAGGCTTGATTTTGGTTTTATGACTTACAGGATTATTGATATGATTCCGGGAAGGTTTTAGAGTGAATTGGAATAACGTATAACTTTTGTATAAACGACTTTGGATTGATGTTTTGAGGATTCCAATTGATTTGTATGGTGATTTTTGACTTAGGCGTATATTCGAATTTGAATTTAGAGGTTCCTAGGATGTTTAGGCTCTATTTACCGAAAGTTGGCAATGTGAAGGTTTGAAAAGTTCACAACTTTGGTTGGGAGTTGAATTTGAGGCTATCGGGTTTAGATTGTTATTTCGGGACTTGAAACAGGTCTATTTTATTGTTTGAAACTTGCGTGCAATGTTTGGTTGCATTCCGAGTTGGTTAAGCATGAAACAGACGCTTGGTTGTGAATCTTTGAAGTTCTTGAACTTGAAGGCATGCTACATGTGTTTTGGTGCTTGATTCTTAGTTATGGATGTTATTTTGGTATTTTGAGCTCACAAGCGAGTCCGTATGTGGTCTATATACTTGTATAAATGTTTGGTGTGGGGTCCGAGGGGCTCCAATAAGTTTTGGATTGGTTTCGGATTGAGTTTTGAAAGTTGGAAGATCTGCTAGTGCTGCATACATCATATTTGCGATGGTTTGCTCGCATTTGCGATATGGATCTGTGAAGGACGGCTTCGTATTTGTAAAGCTTGCGTCGCAATTACAACATCTGCATTTGCGAATTGTGCTTCGCATTCGTAACTTATTCGCATTTGCTAGGTTCTTGGTCGCAATTGCGAAGTCTACTGCATGGACCAAGTTTGCATTTGTGAAGGTCGCATTTGCGACTTCTACAACTTGTTATTAAGTGTCATTCGGGACTTAGACCCATATCTCATATTTTGAACCCTAGACTTAGAGAGGGAAAATTTTGAAGAGGATTTTTATACAAGGCAAGAGGATAAGTGATTTCTACTTGATTTTGATAATCTATCGCGTTTCCTCATGGATTATTAATACCCAAAATATAGAAATTTGAGGAAAAATTGAGAATTTTTTCTACTATTTAAGAAAATGTAAATTAGGGGTTTGAGATATGATTTGGACTTCATCTTGAAATCTAATCACATATTTGGACACATGGGGTTATGAGTAATCACGATCTACCTCTTGACTCGGATTTTGACCGTGTGTGCTTGGGTTGACTTTTATAGACTTTTTGGAAATTAAATAAAAATTGAAGCTTTATTATTTGGAATTGATTCCTATAGCATTTTTTGACGTTAGTGAGTTAGTTTTTGCTAAACTCGAGCCAGTTAGAGGTGATTTCTATGGGAAAGTCAATTTTAGAGGGTTGAGTTGGGCTTGTTGAGGTAAGTATCTTGCTTAATCTTGTGTCAGAGAATAACCTTTAAGATTGGACCTTAATTATTTAATTGTTATGTATATAAAGCAACGTATATGCGAGGTGACGAGCATATATGCGGGTGCTATGTACGAAAAATAATCGGATTAGACTCTAGTCTTTTACTATCCCTTAATTTAATTGTGTGCTCTTTATGATACATGTATAATCTTTTGTATGACTGCGTGAACTTATCCTTTTATGCTAGAGATCATATTTTAGGGTTAGTATCTCTTAATTAGCCAAGATGGGCATTTGTAAAATTATTGCTAAATTGATTTAGTCATAGTCACGTCTTATATCTTGAGCACACATCCGCATTTTAATGTTTTCATGTCCTTGTGCACCTTATTAATGAATTGTGAGAATATGTCTCTTGATGATAAATTGTTATCTTGAATTTGTTATGATCATGGCACATATGGACATGTTGAGCAGATTGATTGGGTGTTGACACGAGATCTCTTCCATGAAAATATTGTTACTATAATAATGTTGTGGCACGAGGTCTTTGACTTACGATTATGATGATATGGTTACCGATATGGCACGAGGTTTTTGTCGTGCGCTTATTGCTATGGCACGAGGTTTTTGTCGTGCAGCGTGTGGATACGAATCTATCCCCCTAGAGTTGCCCTCTTATGTTTCTCTCTTGATGGCTTACACACGGATTATGGTACTTTAATTGATGTGATTGATTTCAATGGGGAGTTTAAGTGTGGCATTCTAGGTTAGAGCCATCAAAATGGGTTTGGCCCGTGAGGCCAGCCCAACCCAGCCCGCTACTTAGGTAGGATTAGGTTGGAATTTTTTTAGCTCATTTAAAACTGAGACTTATAAGCCCGGCCCAAGTCAGTCCGCTTGCTCTTGAGACTTGAACGAGGCTGGGTTGTGCCGGTCTGTGGGCCAAAAACTAATTACATTTAAATTTCAATATTTAATATTTAAAAAAAGTAAAAACTAAAAAAACTATTAACTATAATCTCCATTCCCTAACTTTAGATTACTCATTTACCCTTCCATATCAATTAGAATTTAGATTTTTGATATGCATGTAGTATGGCAGATTAGTTTTTCTTTTGCTTGATTAACAACGAAATAGGAAAGTTTTAAGTGGCCAATAATTTTTTTTTTCAAAAAGAAATATATTATTTTAAGTGGCCAATGATCAGTTTAGTTACTTTTAATATATCACTAATAATTAAATTGTTCTTCAGTATAGAAAAAGGTCAAGTTTTAATAGCCAAAGAAAATTGACAACACTAGCAAATTTCATGAATTTTAAAATTTTTATGGATTATAATGATGTAAAAGAAAAGTATTAAAAAAATATTAATGTAACGTTAAAAAAGAAGATCTAGAGATATAGAGAATTTGCATTTCAATTACAAGATTCCAAGTCAAATATCAAAATTCTTGTACGCTCTAAACAAACAGAAATCGATGATTAAGAGACTATGTCACAAAAAAATATTTAAAGATTTGAAGATTTTTTTTTTCTAAAAAATCGAAGGGCCAGCCCGCCCTAGCTCGCAACCCTCTTAAGGTTGGGTTGGGCTAGCCATTTTAAGGCCCATTTAGATGGTAGATCGGCCAGCCCTAGCCCACCAAATTTAAAAGCCCGCGAGGCTTGGGCTGGGTTGGGCTGGCTGGCTCGTTTTGACAGCTCTATTCTCGGTTGATGATGAGTGGAGTATAAGGTGGCATTCTTGATCATGCAAGTGAATTCGTTATGCGTTGTCATGCATTTTACATATTTTCACGTTGCACTTAACATGCTATCCTATGCCTCTGTTATTATTTGATGATTTGATTGTCAAGATTAATTTATCTATGTTTAGTTGATATCTCATATTTGTTGAGTTGATGGTATTGCATCCTGTAATATGCTTGTCGCAAGTAATTATATAAATGTTGCACATGTTCTTTGATTAGTGAGTATCACATGACTTGAACCTCATCACTACTTCACCGAGGTTAGTCTTGTTACTTAGTGAGTACATGTTGTCCCGTACTCATACTATATTTTTGTATATTTTTGTGCAAATCCGGACGTTGGTTATAATGGACGTCGAGAGTGAGCACGCTCGTTTATCAGGAGAATTCAAGGTAGTGTTGCATGACCATGGCAGACCTTGGAGTCTCCTTCTCATATTTCCTACTGTTATATTACTTTAAGACTATATTACTATGTACTACCTGATTTTGGGTGTTGGTATTGTGTATTGCCCTTTTGGAATGAATGGACTATGAAGGAGTCAATCAAGCGGTTCGAATTTTTGATTGATATCCCCCCTCATTGTCCATTACTGGGTGGGGTGGTCAACTTAGAACGCCCACCTTCTTTTCTGTTTCAAAGACATTAATCACAAGCAAATTATGCTTAGCATGCAATTAACTAATTTTCGAAGATCTCTATAATAACTTTATGCAAGTTTTCTGATATGGCAAGAAATCTATAACCATAGCTATTTTAGTTTTCCTGCTGAGAAAGATAAAGTAGAAGCTAGATTGGCATCCATGTTCAACACAATATCTTCATAAAAGGAGGGAAAAAAAAGGGATAAAGTTGTAATTAAACTAAAATGAAAGGGGTACACCAAAGAATTAAAACCATCCGATGGCTTGTAAGATTAGCAAGTATCATTAAGTTATCAATAATCTTACATCATACAAAGCAAAAGAACACTAATCAACTTTGAAAACGTTCTAGCACTATGCTCTAAGCTTCTAAATAACTTGTGTCACAAGGCTTTTCAAAAATAGCAGGCATGCTGTGGTAAGAAGCATTATCTTCTTTTTTCTTTCTTCCATTTCTAGTGTAAGCCATGCACAGCAGTTTGCTCAACTTCAGATTGTGACTCCATTTTTACCATGGAAACAACAAAAACATGTTAGTACAATCGTGTATGGCTCCAATTTCTTTCATATTTTTTAAGTAAGTCGGTTTTCTCTTGAGACCAGGCTAAATTAAATAATCTGCTAGATAGAATTTCCAACCCTGATATCACACTAAGCAGCTGCTGAACCTCTTAAAGCTGCTTCACGTTCCCGACGCCGACGCTCTCTCTGAAATAGATTTAGGAAATATGTTATCAGTAACACGGTAATAAGAGGACAAAGACAAAAGGAAAATACACAGAATTAGAGCATTTAATACGAAATTGGGTTGAGGTGATTAGGGAAAGTTCAAAAAGAATTAAAGTCTGCCTCAAATTAGCAAATATTTAATAAAAACTCTCTGCTAAACTTAAGTTTTGGTTTTACTAAAATCAACTTACTTCATAACATAATCTAACTGCCCCGCTAAAGCCACAACAACGCAAAGCACGTTCATGATAATTGTAAGATTCATTTAAGGCAAAATACTAAGAGTTCTACTAACAAAAAGATACAAATAGCAAAAACATTTATTCTAATAGATGTCTCATCACGAACAATAACTTGGACAGAGGATTATAAACAAGAAACGGTAAAGACGTAATACAAGCCAATGATTGCTGAATAGAGGAAGAGTTTTCAGATTGATAGTGGAGATGCAGAGAACAAGTCTTACTCTTCTTTCCCAATATGGATGGAAGCATACGAAATCATAGACAGGAGTTATTGTTGAGACCAAAACAACATTAAGTCCAGTAAACAGTAGAAGAGCTGCCATAGGCCGAGTTCTGTGAGGCATTGCTGATATATGACTGACGTTGAACTCTTTAATACACAAGCTCACATTCAGTATACAAAACTGAAAAACAAGTTCAAAAAGTCAGATAACTAAATCACATTACACAAACAAATGCATCCAACAAATAACCCTCATTGAACAACTTAGAACTTTAACCAAACATTAATCAAGATGCTCCAAATGAAATATCTATATACAAACAACTTTTTAAAAAATAAAGTAGATTTAAAAAAAATCTAAAAATCATACCGACATCAGCAAAAATAGAGGGGCACTGGTTTCCTAAAAGTTCTTGTCCAATTAAGCTCTTACAAAGATTATCAATTCCACCCTCTATGTAGGATACAGTAATCCTAAACATTTACTTAGGATAATTCATCCTGCTAGTCTGGGGGGAGCTCTTTGGTTACAGGTTTGGCCAACGCAATAGCTTTCATCCAAACTCTGTATTTGCCTTAACAGAACTATTGAATATGTATAAATTATTAAGTTAGAGCTCAGTAACTTAAAAGGACTAAAATCCCGAACTCAGAAACTTCAAATTCTGGCTCGAACTCTACTGCTAGTCAATCCATTTTATAATCAAATGCTGGATGAGCTCCATCTTTGTTTAACTTTTGGTCTAACTTAGCCAGGACATTTGATTCCGAGCCCCCGTCCCCTAATAGATTTTCTTAGCTCTTTACACACTATAAAGCTGAGTCTTTTTGGATGTAACCACTCATTCTTTTGCAGTTTTACTGGTATACATCAATAAAATCACAACAGTTACTTATCGGAAAAGCCAAGTGTAAGTTAAAAAGAATTATAATTTTATTCAATCTTTAGAAGTAAAAACAAATATAGCTTCTTTCTTTTTTCCACTGTGTGTGTGAGAAGAATCAAGAATAACTTGTCTAATAAAACTAACCGCTAAACCAACAGCTCCTAATTCTAATCTCTATTAGCAAAATAATAGTTAAAAAATGCTCAAATTTAGTTTTAACATCAGCTCCAAATAATTAATAATCAAATAGATAATTAACTACAAGAATTAGGAGAGAAAGAGGGAACTTACAACTCAATTTTGCCGAAGAGAAATGGAGATTTGAGTTCTATCAGAAAGAAATGGAGAATGGAATCGACGGGCTGAAGAGATAGCCCTAATTTGAATTTCTAAAATTGGGCCGAGGTAAATTGGCATTTGGGCTTCCTTATAATTTGGTCCAAATGTTTTTAGATTGCCAATTTTTTGCCTTTTTCTTTTGCTTTTATTCTACATTTGTTGTTCACTTCCTTTCGTTAAAGACGACACTAGAAAAACAAAATAAAATAAGTTCTTCTTAGCGTGAAAAAGATAATTATCTATCTACACTATATTAAAAGTACAGATATAGTATATTAAAAGTATAGATATAGTATACTATATTAAGGTCTTCCTACTTTTAATATAATATATTTTCTGATTTTGTTATTGCATTTCAACTATTTTCTAGTTCTTATGATGCTGTTATTATTTCTTTGGTTTCTGTCTGATGATACTAATATCTTGCCTCTTCCCTTCTCTTCTCGTCTTTTCCGTCTTCTTGAGCCGAGAGTTTTTCGGAAACAGCCTCTATACTCCTTCGGGGTAGGGGTAAGGTCTGTCTGCGTACACACTACCCTCCTCAGACCTCACTTGTGGGATTTTAGTGGGCCGTTGTTGTTGTTGTTGTTGTTGTTGTAGATAGATAATTATAGACATTTTCGAAAACTAGTTAAATGTACGCTAAGCATAATTTGCTTGTAAGTTGTTTGTGATTAAATGTCTTTGAAACAAAAGAGGAGGTGGCTGCCCTCTAAGTTGACCACCCTACCCTCTAATGGACTATGAAAAGGGAAGGCAAACAGGAACCAACCAAAATCCCCAACTGCTTGACTAACCCCTTCATCACAGTCCATTCATTAAGGTTGGGGTGGCTGGAACCAATTAGACGTACAAATTGCGCAAACGACCGTCAAGACACGGACCACAGTGCATCAAGTAAGACGCGTATTGAATGAGATTTGAGTGCAAGTTGAGACTGTAGGACTCGCAACTCTCAGAACCACCAACCGCCTAAATCCCAGTACCATACACCCTTAATTACTCAATACATAGAACTTAATTCCCTTTCTATAAACAAAATGAGAAATGAGGGAGAAAGATTAAAGAGAGGTTCTTATTAAAGAGGTTTTGCACATGAAATAGGACTAGTGCGGATTTAGAAGAAGGGTATGACTTTTGAAAAGACAAACATGTAAGGGGTAAAGAGACAAGTCTTTCGAATAACCAAGCTGAATGAGGATTTTAGCTCTCGCTCACTTAGAGCAGATGGAGATTCTCGGATAGGAAAAAGCGGTACTCCAACATCTATAGCAATGGATCTTACATATATTTCATGTTTGTTTGGACTACAACGGAACCGAGTGGAGTTAAGTAAAGTAACGAGATTGTAGTCACTAACTGAAGTGGATGATCTTAACAAATATCATTTCTTAAAACACCGCAATATCACTTCGGAGAACGGCAAATATTTTTGTTTATATATCATTAGAACATTGCAATATCACTTTCGGAGAAAGGTGGAATCTGAAACTTGACTTTAAACCTAGCTAGTGAATAAGGTTAGCACTAGCTATAAGTTTTAGATGGCGGGATGGCTAACATAATGTCAAGTTACTCAAGCAAAGTTTAGTTTTCAAACACACCATTTCGTGAGGGGATCTATGTGAGAATGCATGTCATTGTAGTGCTCCATAAGATTCAGCACTTATTTGTACAGCTTTCAAGCTCGAGTCTTGAGTCAAATGCAGGCAGAGGAAGATTCGTGTTGTGTCGCGGAATACTTCTAGACACAGTTAAACCAAAGTTACAATACATCAAACCAATGACAGCAATACATCTTAAATCCATGCAGAGCAAGAATAGCATCATACCCAGTTAAAGAGGAATTGATGATATCTGTTGTTAAGTGTCCATCATGCAACTAACCACTACTACTACAGTATAATTACATAGGTACACAAGAGAAGCAAGAAGCACTTTTGCTTCGAGAAGAAAGATATCAACAACTCAGACACATCGATCTTCTTAAATGGATCGGCGTCTGGCAACATGTTTGCCAACATTCTACTTGGAAACATATTATCAGCATTCATTCTCTCAGCAATTCCATAACAAGGAGCTTTGGCATTGCTATTGGCTTGAATAAGACATTGGAATTGGCGAACTCGACCAGCATATCCGGCTTGTCTCATTTGGTAAAACAGCTCTCAGAATTATGAATCTTGCCCCTTTGCTTATTTTTCCATAATAGCTATAAAAGAAGTAAATTTTGGCTTCCAGTGGGTATGTTCCGCAGCTTTTTGCAATATGGAGTCGGCTTTCTCCACTTCTCCTGCTTCAATATAAAGTTTGGAAAGACCATCCCAAGCTAAAGGCCTGATTGGGCAGCCACTCTCTGCCATCCGCTTGACGAGATTTTTTCCTTTCGCCAACATCTTATGCTCCTATCCCGTTAGTAACCATTCCAAGTTTCTCCAGTTCTATATTAAATTTTTGACACATCCCATGTGAAATTCAATGGATCAACTTATTGTATTAGCTCAAGCGTCTTAACCATGGTCAACAATCTTTCACATTCCCTCTCTCCGTTTCACTGTCAGACTCAATTTTATATCCTTCTTTTTCCAAATTTCTCAAGATAGAACTGATTTAGCTCAATCGGTTAGAGCATTCTTCTCCTCCACCTACAAACCATCTTTCTCCCTCAGAAAACCTAATATTGTCTAGTCTCTTCCCATAAAACAAGAGGACCTCCGCCATGTTTAATGAACACTACGGTTGGCAAGCATGGTGGTTAATTTTCATATACTACCTCAAAATTAGTACTTGTAGAACTTTATGGTTGACTCTTGCTAAAGTATTCTTCGAACGTCAGTCTCCATTTGGGTCATGTGTTATGATTTTTCATTGACGTCGTAACCATAAAACTTAATTGCCCACCCATTTTGACGAGTCAAATTGTTTGGATTCAGCTCCTCTCTTGTTCGTCCGGTTCTAGTTTAAATTTTTAACATGTGATTTCTTACTAATCAATATAGTTTAGCCAATAGTAAAAATATTATCTTTCTTACCATTTTGCTAAAATATTGTATAAGTCATTGGCAGAATGATAGGAAAGGTACTATATTGATTAATAAAATAAATCAAATTCATTGAATTGTTAAAAGAACACATGTCAAAAAATTTAATTGGAACGGGACAACCAGGAGAAGATGCTCCCTCAAGAGGAGCTGAATCCGTAAATGTGATGGCTCAAAAGGATTGTAGCTGATAATTCCTTTTCAAGATGCACTACATCAGGAATATAGGAATATATTGCAGAGAAGGAGACCAATACCAAATAACAATGCAATGAAGCATTCATAAGCACCAAGAAAGGACCAAAAAGCAAATGGTTCTCTCGACATAACATTTTATTCAGGAACCCATTGGCAAATACATAAAACAACTAATAAAATCAATCCTTGATACAGGAGATCTAGAGAACAATAAAGTATACTAACCAGTAACACATAAACTTTGCAAACAGTATTTCCAACTTCCGCATAAGGTTAAAATCTCTCAGAATTAATGTTAATTGCATCAAATGATTCTTAACTTCAGGTCAAAAAGCTTATAGCCTGTTTGGCCGCTTCTTTTTGACCAAATGTTTTTTTTTGGTGCTAAAAGTGCTTTTTTCAAAGATACAGTGAAGGAGTTTGGCCAAGCTTTTAGAAGGAAAAAGAGTGCTTTTGAGTAAAAGCAAAAACAGTTTTTGAGAAGCTGAAAAAGTAGCTTCTCACCCAAAGCATTTTTCTGAAAAACAATTTCGAAAAAAATACACTTACAGCAAGTTTGACCCTAAACAATTCACTTTTTTCGAAAAATTTTCACTTTTTTTTTTTGGAATCAGTGTTAGGCCATTTCAAATTTTACTTGAAGTTGAATTTCGGAATTTTTCGAAAATTTGAAAAACTCCAAAAGGTTTTTTTCAAAATTAGCTTCAGATCACTCACAAAAATTCAAAAACAATTTCAAACTGTATTCATGTCCAAACACAACTCTAATTTTCAAATACCATTTTCACTTTTCTTATGTCCAAACACAACTCTAATTTTCAAATACCATTTCCGGAATTTCACAATTCTTATGTCCAAAGATATCCAACTTAGAAGCACTTCTTAAAAGCTTGGCCAAATACTAATTGTTGCTCAAAAGTGCTTTTACAATTAATTAGTCAAACACAAAATGCTTCTCACCAAAAGTAATTTTTTTGAAAAGCACTTTTGAGAAAAGTACTTTTCGAAATAAGCTGATTTTAGAAGCTTGGCAAAACAGGCTACTAGTCTCACTTTCATAATGGATGCCACGGATGCCTACCACCAAGATCAACTTTTCACAAAGTATTAGTACAGTTTTTATCACAGAGCAACTCCTACTTTACAATCCATCAATTTAGATATTTATTACACAGGTGTACTGGGATTAGCACTAGTTTGGTCTACTGACCATTCATAGTCAATGCAAATGGCAGTAATCTTTTGATTGATAAGGCAAATGGTGGTCATCTGGACTAACAAATATTTGAAATGTGATGATAAGAAAATAAGTATCTGTAACGCGAGAATACTCAACGTTTCTCACTCTATTTTGTGTCATAGCTTTAGTATCTGAAGGACCTTTTCATCTACTCTTGTTACTAATTATTAGAGGTCCAAATACAAATCTTAAAGTGAGAAAAGGGCAACTACGCTACATTTCTTATTAGTATACTTTGTGCTATGGCTTAGTTATGTTGTTGAATATAACACTACAAAATAAAAACAATGTATAAGCAAGAGGAAAGCTAGTTCAAAAAAATATAAGAAACAAAAGGAATCATCAGAGTGATTAACCTCGATAGTCAACACTTGAGTTCAATTTAACAACAGGTCGTCCATGAATAGACTTCAGAAAATCTGCTCGAGTCTTGGTGGTTGCTGATCAATTCTCTCCTGTTCCACTCATTCTGAATTACTTACTCAGTCGCATCTCAAAAGCAGCAAATTATCAGGATAATTACAAAACCAGTATAAAACCATACTTTTTAAGTTACAGTAAACTCATTTGACATAAGAGAGTTAAAAGTGTATGCATTGGTAACTGAAGTGTCAGAATGTAGCCACCACCTACAACCAGGTTTTTTAACCCCTGCAAGTATTTTAAAGGGAAAATCACATTTTCTGATAACGAAAAGGGCTCAAAATTGAAATCTGATTGCAACATTCAAATGGTTTTCTGAGTCTCCAACTACAATTGATTTAGCAATTCTAGGTGTCCTAGTTCAACTTTTAAGATGATTGTATTTCAAACTTTGTTTGATAGGCCAGTCATCGAGTAAATAAATTGGCTTCTAGCCCACTACTGGACAAGATATCCTTTTCAACTGGGTGGGATCAGAGTCAGGAAGATGTCGTGCATTTCGGAGTTCAAGTTTACCCTCACAAAAGTTAAACAAATTTGCATGCAGGGTGTGGTGAATATTCCATTCAGTAATAGACCATAAAGCTGATTTACTGGCTACGTATACATCCACCATTCTCCACAGTACATGCGGAGTTTTTTACCTTTCTCAAGAAGGGATCAGAACCCTGGACTCTACGAGTTTTTCCTGTAGCATCACTAGTGGGGATCCCTGCAAGCTCAGCCATCACAGCGCAAAGTCCCTCATGCGCATCAGACAATTCTGGAGAACTCTTTTGGTTTCTAATATTTTCATATTCAAGACCTGCCTATTATATATGAACCAACTACAAGTACCATAGCAAAGGATCAAAACTTGCACGAGCTTGCTTTTTCCAATATACATCTCACAGAGGCAAGTCTAGAGCACATTAAATTAAATGAGTCAAGGAAGCACCAAATAAATCTAATTGGGCTTTAGGAGATTTCCAAGGAACAAATAAAAGAACTATTCTAGTAAGAGCCTCTCTTTTTTGTACAAGCTCTAAATGAGTTCCACCACTTTTTTTTTACAAAAGAAAAGAACGAGCTCTTTATATAAATAGAGGCTCCAGACTTCAAATGACTTTTACAAACTAAAGTTAACTAGAAGACAACAAATAGATATTATCTTCTAATGAATAACTTGAAGATGACTAAATTGACGCCTAAAGGCATACCCTATCTTAGAGGTGGACACCTCACAATACAAAGACTTACAGTCACCACATTTTGACTCTTCGGGTTAATAACCACTAAAGATCAGCTTTGAAGGGAGATGAATCACGGCAAAGGCATTTCATGACATCCTACACCCTAGGTGTAATAAGGCTCAACCTAGCCTAAAATATTCCATGACATACTTTATGTAATTACATCCACCTAGAACCAGAGCACAAATTTGTTAGTGTAAACCAAATGATAATCCTCCGGAAAGAGTTTCAACTTAACTGAAGGTTGTACAGGTAAAATAAAATGTTGTTTGTCATCAACACCCTTAGCATACCACCGAGTTGCGCACTTGTAGTACAAGAAAGAACCCTATAAAACCCACTATAAAAAAAATGACAGTTCCATAGATAAATGGTTTCATAAATTTAAGTAAAATTTATTGTTTCCCATAAATCACAAATCTAATACGTTTAACCAATATTTTTCATCAAATTAATAAAAAAGAATTGTTTCTTTTAACTGAGAAAACTTGCTAGCATTACATAGCTCCAATATCAGAAATTTTGTATAAACATTGATTCTTTCCTTTCCCTAATATTGGTCAACTTCCTTAATACAATCAACTGCAGGGAAAAAACAAAACAAAATAGGAGTAAAACCTCAGAAATTAACCCTTTAGTTCTGGAAACAAACAACAAATTCTCAAACTTAACAAAGCTTCTTTATTATTTTTCGAATTGTTGTGGTTTGTCCTAAGTAAAAGATGCGGGACACGAATCCCAAACAAAAATTACATAACGATCGAAAGACAACAATTTCAGTAATTGGGTAAAGTAAAAGAAAAAGAAACACAAGTTCAATAGAAGATGTACCTCAAAGACTGATTCTTCAGCAAGGAAGAAAAGTACAGAACAGAGAAACTTTGAAGAGCCGAGGGATTTTGTGCGGAGCTAGACGTGTATATGAGGGGTCTTTAGACCATCTCAACCCTAAGCCAATAGATTTGTTATTTTGGTGCTCCAACCCAAGCCATTTTTCACACTATTTTGGCGTGTGAATAGTTGTAACACTATTAATCAACATCATTAATATTTATTAATATATCTTTTATTATATAACACTTCTAATTTGACATATTATACATTTTATAATTACTTATACTTTTTGCATATTATAATATTAATTTTAGTGTATAATTTTTATAAATTAATTTTTGTATATATTATTTTTATATAAAATTATAAGTTATAATTGTATAAAAAGAATATAACCATCACAAAAATATAAAGTGAAAATATAAAATATAATAGTTGTTAATAAATAACACAATGTTCATTAAATAACATAAAATCAAATATTTAATACAGTAGCAACTGATTTAGATTAAAATTCAAAATACATTAAATAACATAATGGGATGAGAAAATTACTACAATAATTTAGTACTCTGGTAGGTTGCTTCCAGATCCACCAATATTATTAAAATATTGGATGTATATGGCAGAGGATTGGCATGGTTGTGGCTATTGAAATTGTTGACTTCTTTTATGCATTATTCTCTTTTGTTCTACTATTGTGCAAACTATTCGTGAGCCGCGTTCTCAAAAGAATAAATATTTTGCCATGCAACAAGAATCATATCAAAAAGATGTTGAACATGCATTCGCAGTTTTGCAATCTCATTTTGCAATTATTGTAGGGCCGTCATATTTTTGGAGGAAAAAAATGCTACATGACATATTAACTACATGTATTATATTGCGCAGCATGATAATCGAAGATGAGTGTGATCTTAATGCACCAATTCAAGATGCTTGGGAAGGTCCAACTCCAACACTAGAAATTGTAGTAGATGAAAATTATCATTTTGAACAATCTTTAGCTCGACACAGAACATTAAGGACAAAGATGCTCATTTTGCACTTTGTAATGCATTAATAAAGCATTTATGGGAGCAACATACTAATCCTGGAAGTCGAATATTTATGTAGAAATTAAACTAAATTTTACCATAATGTAATATTTATTTAATTATATTTTATCAATGATTTTACTTTTATTTGAATTATCCATTAATATGTATAACATATAATATTTGCTTATAATTTATATTATTTAAAATTTATGGTATAAAATAATTTTATATTAAATGGTTACATAAGAAAGGAATATGAATTATATGAAATAAATATGTAAGAAAGAAAAAGGATAGGATTTGTTTTATGAAATAAAAAATAAATTTAAATAAAAAAAATAATATAATATAGAAGAGAGAGAATAACATAAAAAAGTATTCTTTTTGGTGTAAAAAATAGTGTAATGGATTGGAGTTAATTTGCACCATTTTGGTGTAAAAAACGGTGCAAGGATTGGAGATGCCCTTATTAAAGACTTCATAGGTGTCGTTTGGTAGGCCGTATAAGAATAGTGTTGTAATGATTCGGCCGGTCGTTTTGAGTATTATGGTCCCGTTCCCCTATTTATTGCTTGTTCTATGCTCATTTGTTGTTATGGGACTTACCAGGGTGGTTGTTTTGGTTTCGGGGATGATTTAGAATGAATTGAGACACTTAGTCCCAAGGTTTGAATCCTAAGATGAAAGAGTTGACCGGATGTTGACTTATGTGTAAATGACTCCGGAATGCTTGAATTGGGGTACGATTCATATTTTTGATGTTGTCTGATGTGATTTGAGGCCTCGGCTAAGTTCGTATCGTATTTTAGGACTTGTTGGTAAGTTCGAACGGGGTCCTAAGGGGCCTCAAGTGTGATTCGGATCAAGTTTGGCTTCATATTAGCTTTGTATGACTGTTGATTTTTTGTGTTCTGGTTTCCTTCATCGCAATAGTGAGGGAAGGTCCGCGATCGCGAAGGGTCTTTGAGGACTGCTGGATTTTTCTCTTTGCGTTCGCGAAGTAAGGTGTGTGATTAAGGAAGTTGAGGAACTTGTGCTTCGCGAATGCGTGCAGTGGATCGCATTCGCGTATAAGGAAGTAAGGCAGTCGGGGAGGCACGCGATGTTCTTCGCGTTCGCGTGTGGTGTATCGCGATCGCATAAGCTTGGGAAGGTGGTTCTCTGTGTTCGTGTCTGAGTTCACGCGATCGCGAAGAAGATTTGTGAGCTAGGGAGAGTTTGTTCTACGCGATCGTGATTGTTGGTCTGTGATTGCGAAAGTCAATAACTGGGCAGCATAGATAAATTTAAAAAACGAGAGTTTTATTTCATTCTTCATCTTTTGGACTTAGAGAGCTCGGTTTGTAGCGACTTTAAGAGGGATTTTCAACGAATCAATTGTGATTCGAGCCTCTCGGAGGTCGATACGTGTGGAAATGGCTTGCTAGCGGAGTGATTTGATTCGTTTGAGGTAAGTATCTTATCTAAACTCGGTTGAGGCACTGGTTGCCTGAATTGTTGTGATAGCTACATGCTATTGGGTGCGCACATACATGGGGATGAACCCATGTGCGAGCACCAGAATTATTTATTCATGTTCGGGTTGTGCTCAGGCTCTTATAAGCCTAGAATTTGACTGTTAAACCTTAAGTTATGATGCTTTGCACACTTGTGATATTGTTGTGAACTATTTAAGCCATGTTTGAGGCTACATATGGTCTTAATCCCTGAATGAACTGATAAATGTTAATCTTTGATGAAATTGCCGGCTTGAGTTATAATAGTACACTTGCACATGCCTACACTAGCATGTTGTTTATACCAATCCAGGAGCATTAGATTTGTTATTCACTCGTTTGATACATGTATACTTATTTATTTACTCATGTATGATATGATCGGACTGGGGGGCTGTGACCATACCGGGCGGATTGTGTTATTGTGCCTGTGATCATACCGGGAGGATTGTGTTGTTGGCACGTGAGTTGTACGTGCATATCTATTTATTGATGTTATTAGCATGTGAGTTGTCCGTGCGAGTTCTATTATTAGCACGTGAGTTATCCGTGCAGCATGTGGATACGGATCCATCCCCCTAGGGTCACCCTCTCGTGTTTCTCTCTTGATGGTGTACACGCGGATATTGGAAATACTAATAAGTGGTTTGGAATAAATATAGAAAAGTGAGGGAATCTGCTATTGTTTTGTTGGATTTTGCATTATACTTACTTACAATTTACTTCATCATTTATCTGATATAACTGCATATTACCTCTATATGCCAAAGACATTATCTAAGTAGAGTATTTGAGAAATCGCACACATACACACGGATGCTTTCTTACTAAACTTGATGATTTGATTTCAATATTGTTTTGTACCAGTTTAAGGGATGAAACTAAACAGGTGATAGCCAGTATCATTAATAATTTGTGCTTCTCTTACCTTGCCGTATTATTTACGATACTTATTGAGTACATTGGGTCAGTTGTACTCATATTATACTCTACATTTAATTGTGCAGATCCAGTTGTAGGACCAGTTATTAGCAATAGGCTTGCTTATTGGACTATCTGCTAGAGGCGAGGTAGAGTTGCATCTTTGGTCGCAGTTTGACTTATCTTTTCTTTTTTATACTATTGTTACAGTTCAGACAGTGTATTTATT
This sequence comes from Nicotiana otophora, assembly GCA_000715115.1. NCBI lineage: Eukaryota > Viridiplantae > Streptophyta > Magnoliopsida > Solanales > Solanaceae > Nicotiana > Nicotiana otophora. The sequence goes on along the minus strand of AWOL01S0042652.1, from coordinate 46,348 downwards.
ATTCAGTTTCAGATTTGTACTCTGTTGTAGAAGCTCATGACTCTGTACTTACCAGGTTTTGGGGAGATTTACTTTGTATTAGCAGTTTTTATTGTATTGAGACCTCAGGTTTATGCTATTTCTAGAATTTTGTTATTAGGTTGCCTTCGTTATCATGTTTCGACTTGCCTAGCCGGTGTGTTAGGCGCCATCACGACGAGTTAGGATTTGGAGTCGTGACAAGTTGGTATCAGAGCCCCAGGTTCATCGGTATTATGAGTCATGAGCAGGTTTAGTAGAGTCTTGCGGATCGGTACAGAGACGTTTGTACTTATCTTTGAGAGGCTACCGAACCATTAGGAAAACTTCGCTTTCTTGTAGTCCTGTCGTGTGAATTTGTTAAATCCGAAAACTAAACTTCAATTATTTTATTCTCTCACAAATGGTGAGGACACATGCTACCGGATCGGTTGGACGGCCACCAGTACCACCAGCTAGGGCACGAGAGGCCGAGGTCGCGGTAGAGGTTGAGGTGCAGCTCGTACAACAGCTAGAGTAGCACCCATGGAGCCATCCATTGCTCCAGATCATGAGCATATTCCAGATGTGGTTGAGCCGTTGGACCAGATCACGCACCAGTTGTGCCAATTGTGATCAAGGCCTTCAGGAGGCTTTGGCCCAGATATTGACTGTATGCACTAGCCTTGCTCGGGCGGTTTAAGTTTTGGCCGCACCTTCCACTTTTCTTGTCGGGAAAGGTGCTCAGACTCCCGCCGCCTTTACTCCAGAGCAGGTGGTTCAGGGACTTAAGACACCGGGGGTACTACCAACCCAACTGGTTGTAGCAGCTCAGGCTCCGGTGGGTCCACCTATGAGTGACGAGGAGCAGAAGAGGCTAGAATGATTTGGGAGGCTCAAGCCTCCATCATTCAGTGGGTCTCAGTCAGAGGATGCTCAAGACTTCTTAGATAGGTGCTAGCGGATTCTTCGCACGACGGGTATTATGGAGACTAGTTGAGTCTCATTTACAACTTTTCAGTTGTCTAGGACAGCCTTCAGATGGTGGGAGGCCTATGAAATGAGCAGGCTAGCCGGTGCTACACTACTTACATGGCACGAGTTCTCTGTTCTCTTCTTGGAGAAGTTTGTTCCTCAGACCCGCATGGATTGAGAAGCTACACTGGGAGGGTATGTCCGTGACCCAGTATGAGATGATATTGTCAGAGTTGGCCCGTCACGCGATCTGGTTGGTTCCCACATAGAGAGAGAGAGAGGATTAGGAGGTTCATTGATGGCCTCACATATGGACTATGCTTTGTCATGACTCAGGAGATTGCATTATGTGCTAGGTTCAACGAGGTGGTTAATATTGCTAGGCGACTTGAGCAGGTTCATAGTCAGGAGCGTGAGGAGAGGGAGGCCAAGAGGCCTCGTGGTTCGGACAGTTTCAACGGTGTTTCTTATGGGGACAGTCCCATCACATGAGGGGTCATCCTTATAGGCCTACTCAGATGGCTCATCCGGTTCATCGTGGTGCATCAGTTAGCCATGGTTATTACAGTGCTTGTTTGGGTCTGTATCATTCATTACATTACTAGTGCAAAGTTCTTACCATGCTTCGTCATCTCAGGTTTCTACAAGCAGTTCCTCGGGTTATCAGGGGAGGGAACTTCGTCAAAGGAGAGGTTGTTTCAAGTAAGGGGACTCGAGTTATCTCAAGAGGGATTGCCCTAGACTATTGAGTGGGGTTCCATAGCAGAGTTCTCGGCTGATGATACCAACACCAGCATCTACACCACCCGCTCAGCTAGTTCGGGGTGGGGCCCAGACAGCTAGAGGTCGCCCTAAGGGGGGCCGATCAGGTAGTGGACATGTTCGATGTTATGCTTTCCCTGTCAGGCCATATGTCGTTGCTTCAAACACAGTGATCACATGTATTATATCAATATTCCACAGGGATGCTTCCACATTATTTGACACTGGTTCCACTTATTCATATGTGTCATCGTATTTTGCTCGTCATTTGGATATGCCCCGTGAGTCCTTAGTTTCGCATGTTCATGTGTCTACGTCGGTGGATGATTATATTGTTGTGGACCGTGTGTATTGATCATGTATGGTGACTATTGGAGGATTGGAGACTAGAGTTGATATCTTATTTCTTAGTATGGTTGATTTTGACGTGATTCTTGGCATGGATTGGTTGTCCCCATGTCATGCTATTCTGTATTGCCACACTAATACTGTGACGTTGGTGATGCCAGGGTTACTTACGATTAAGTGTGTGGGGGAGGGGGGGATTCTCTAGACTATGTTCCTAGTAGGGTGATTTCATATCTGAAGGCCCAACGGATAGTTGGAAAGGACTGTTTCTCAAATTTGTCTTTCATGAGGGATGTTGGTGCTGATACTCCTACCATTGATTCTGTTCCGGGGGTGCGAGACTTTTCGGATATATTTCCTGCAGATCTGTCGGGCATGTCGTCCGACAAGGATATTGATTTTGGTAATGACTTGGTGCTAGGCACTTCGCCCATTTCTATTCCTCTGTATCGTACGACACCAGCAGAGTTGAAAAAATTGAAATAGCAGCTTCAAGAGCTTCTTGATAAGGGGTTTATTAGGTCTAGTATGTCGCCTTGGGGTGCACCGATTCTGTTTGTGAAAAAAGATGGTACTGTACGGATGTGCATCGACTATAGGTAGTTAAACAAAGTTACAATTAAGAACAAGTATCCTTTGCCTAGCATTGATGACTTATTTGACCAACTTTAGGGAGTTAGAGTGTTCTCTAAGATTGATTTGAGGTCTGGGTATCACCAGTTGAAGATTCAGGGCTTAGATATTCTGAAGACAGCATTCAGGACCCGTTATGGTCACTATGAGTCCTTGTGATGTCTTTTGGACTGACCAATGCCCCAGCAACATTCATGCATCTGATGAACAGTATGTTCCAGCCATATCTTGATTCATTTATTATAGTATTCATTAATGATATCCTGGTGTACTCACGTAGCCAAGAGGAGCATGCACAACATGCGAGGACTGTACTACAGAGGTTGAGAGAGGAGAAATTTTATGCCAAGTTCTCCAAGTGTGAGTTTTGGCTCAGTTCAGTGGCATTCTTGGGGCCCGTGGTGTCCAGTGAGGGGATCAAGGTAGATCCGAAAAAGATTGAGGCGATTCAGAGTTGGCCCGGACCATCTTCAGCTACTGAGATTCGGAGTTTTCTCGGCTTGGCATGAGAAGAACTGCCTCGTTCATGATTTAGAATTGGCAGCCATCGTCCATGCATTGAAGATTTGGAGGCATTATCTCTACAGCGTGTCTTGTAAGGTATTTACAGATCACCGGAGTCTTCAGCACTTATTCAAACAAAATGATCTAAATTTGAGGCAGCGGAGATGGTTGGAGCTGCTAAAGGACTATGATATTACCATTTTGTATCATCTCGGAAAGGCCAATGTGGTGGATAATGCCTTGAATAGAAAGGCGGTGAGTATGGGTAGACTTGAATTTATTCCTGTTGGTGAGAGACCTCTTGCATCAGATGTTCAGGCCTTGGCCAATGAGTTCGTGAGGTTAGATGTTTTGGAGACTAGTCAGTAACTAGCTTGCATGGTTTCTCAGTTTCCTTATATGATCGCACGAGAGAGCGTCGGTATAACGACCCATATTTACTTGTCCTTAAGGACACGTCTCATCACAGTGATTCCAAGTAGGTTTCTATTGGGGATGATGGGGTGTTGCATATGGAGGGTCGAATTTGTGTGCCCAGTGTGGATGGTCTACATGAGTTAATTCTTGAAGAGGCCCATACTTCGCGGTATTCCATTCATCCTGGTGCCGCAAAGATGTACCAGAACTTGAGGCAACACTATTGGTGGAGGAGGATGAAGAAAAACATAATGGATTTTGTAGCTCAGTGCTTAAATTGTCAGCAGGTGAAGTACTAGCATCAGATGCCGGGCGTTTTACTTCAGAGGCTTGAGATTCCAGAGTGGAAATAGGAGCGTATCACCATAGACTTCGTAGTTGGGATTCCACGGACCTTGAAGAAGTTTGATGCTATTTGGGTTATTGTGGACCAGTTGACCAAGTTCGCACATTTCATTCTAATTGGGACTACCTATTCTTCGGAGCAGTTGGCTGAGATCTATATTTTCCAGATTATTCACCTTCACGGTGTGCTGGTGTCCATCATTTTAGATCAGGGCACGCGGTTCACATCGTAATTTTGGAGAGTAGTGCGGCGAGAGTTAGGCACACGAGTTGAGTTGAGTACAACATTCCACCCTCAGACGGACGGATAGTCCGAGCGCATTATTCAGATATTTGAGGATATGTTACGCGCTTGTGTCATAGATTTCGGGGGTTCTTAGGATCAGTTTCTGCCGTTTGCAGAGTTTCCCTACAATAACAATTACCAATTGAGTATTTAGATGGCTCTGTATGAGGCCTTATATGGGATGCGGTGTCGGTCTCTGATTGGTTGGTTTGAGCCGGGTGAGGCTAGGCTATTAGGTACTGACTTGGTTCAGGATGCTTTGTAAAAGGTTAAGTTTATTCAAGATCAGCTTCGCACGGCGCGGTCTAAACAGAAGAGTTACGCTGATCGGAAGGTTTGTGATGTTGCTTACATGGTGAGGGAGAAGGTATTGCTCAGAGTTCCGCCCATGAAGGGTGTTATGAGGTTCGAGAAAAAGGGTAAGTTGAAATCTTGGTATATTGGCCCTTTTGAGGTGCTAGAGAGGATTGGAGAGGTGGTTTACAAGCTTGCATTGCCACCTAGTCTACCGAGTGTTCATCAGTGTTTCATGTTTCCATGCTCCAGAAGTATTTCAGTGATTTGTCTCATGTTTTGGACTTCAGCATGGTTCATTTAAATGGAAATTTGACTTATGATGTGGAGCCGGTGGTCATTTTGGATCATCAAGTTCGAAAGTTAAGGTCAAAGAACATAACTTCGGTGAAGGTGCACTGGAGAGGTCAGCCAGTCGAGGAGTCCACTTGGGAGATCGAACGGGAGATGCGTATCAGATATTCACACCTATTTGAGACTTCATGTATTATTCTAGACCCGAATGTAACGACTCGGCTGGTTGTTTTGAGTATTATAGCTTTGTTCCCCCATTATTGCTTATTCTATACTCATTTGTTGTTATGTAACTTGCCGGGGTGGTTGATTTGGTTCTGGGGATATTTTGAAATGAATTGGGACACTTAGTCCCAAAGTTGGAAGCCTAAGTTAAACGAGTTGATCAGATATTGATTTATGTGTAAATCACTCATAAATGGAGTTTTTATTGTTCTAATAGCTCTGTATGGTGATTTTGGACTTAGGAGTGTGTCCGAATATTGATTTGGAGGCCCATAGGTGATTTTGGCTTGAATTGGTGAAAGTTGAAAACGTTGAAGTTTGGAGAGTTGAGAAGTTTGACCGAGATTTGGCTTTGGGTTACCGGGATCGAATTTTGGTTCCTAAAGTTAGAATAGGCATGTTGTGTCATTTAGGACTGACGTGCAAAATTTGGGGTCGATCGGAGTTGGTTTGATAGGTTTCGGTATCGATTGTAGAAGTTAGAAATTTATTAGTTTTATTAAGCTTGAATTGGATGAGATTCATGTTTTTGATGTTGTTTGACGTGATTTGAGGACTAGACTAAGTTCGTATCGTATTTTAGGACTTGTTGGTATGTTTAGACGGGGTCTCGGGAGCCTCAGGTGTGATTCGGATCAAGTTCGACTTCATTTTTGCCTTTGTGGGACTGCTGATTTTCTGTGTTATGGTTTCCTTCATCGCAATCGCAAGGAAAGGTCCGCGATCGCGAAGGGTCTTTGAGGACTGGTGGATTTTTCTCTTCGCATTCGCGAAGTAATGTATGCGATTGCGGAAGTCGAGGAACTTGTTCTTCACGAACGTGTACAGTGGAATGCGTTCACGTATAAGGAAGTGAGGCAACTGAGGAGGCACGCGATGTTCTTTGCGCTCACGTGTGGTAGATCGTGATCGCATAAGCGTGGGAAGGTGGTTCTCCGCATTCGCGGGTGAGTTCATGCGATCACGAAGAGGATTTGTTAGCTGGGGTGAGTTTGTTCTAAGCGATCGCAATTGTTGGTCCGCGATCGCGTAAGTCAATAACTGGGCAGCAGAGATAAATTTCAAAAATGAGGGTTTTATTTCATTCTTCATCTTTTGGACTTAGAGAGCTCGGTTTGTGGTGATTTTAAGGGGGATTTTAAAGGAATAAATTGGGATTAGAGCGTTCCGGAGGTCGATACGCATGGGAAGGGCTTGCTAGCAGAGTGATTTGATTCGTTTCAGGTAAGTATCTTATATAAACTTGGTTGAGGCACTGATTGCCTGAATTGTCGTGATTGCTATGTGCTATTGGGTGCACACATGCATAGGGATGAACCCATGTGCGAGTATCGGGATTATTTATTCATGTTCAGGTTGTGCTCGGGCTCTTATAAGCCTAGAATTTGATTGTCAAACCTTAAGCTATGATGCTTCGCACACTTGTGAAATTGTTGTGAACTATTTGAGCCATGTTTGAGTCTAAATAGGGGCTTAATCCTTGAATGAACTCATAAATGTTAATCTTTGATGAAATTTGCCGGTTTGAGTTATAATAGTACATTTGCACATGCCTACACTAGCATGCCATTTATACCAGTCCAGAAGCATGAGATTTGTTATTCACTCGTTTCATACATGTATACTTGTTTATTTGCTCTTGTATGATATGATTGGACTGGGAGCCTGTGACCATACCGGATGGATTGTGTTGTTGTGCCTATGACCATACCAGGCATATTGTGTTGTTGGCACGTGAGTTGTCCGTGCAGATCTATATATTGATGTTATTAGCACGTGAGTTGTCCGTGCAGCATATGAGTTGTCTGTGCAACACGTGAGTTGTCCGTAGGGGTTCTATTATTAGCACGTGAGTGGTCCATGCAGTGTGCGGATACAGATCCATCCCCCTAGGGTCACCCTCTCATGTTTCTCTCTTGATTGTGTACACGCGGATATTGGAAATACTGATTAGTGGTTTGGAACGGATATGGAAAAGTGAGGGAATCTAACCGGTGTTTGTTGGATTTTGCATTTCATCTTTACTTGCAATTTCCTTGATCATTTATCTGATTTAACTGCATATCACCTCTATATGCCAAGACATTATCTGAGTAGAGTAATTGAGAAATCGTACACATAAACACATGGATGCTTTCTTACTAAACTTGATGATTTGATTTCAATATTGTTTTGTACCAGTTTAAGGGATGAAACTAAACAGGTGATAGCCAGTATCATTAATAATTTGTGCTTCTCTTACCTTGCCGTATTATTTACGATACTTATTGAGTACATTGGGTCGGTTGTACTCATATTATACTCTACACTTAATTGTGCAGATCCAGTTGCAGGATCAGTTATCAGCAATAGGCTTGCTTATTGGACTATCTGCTAGAGGCGACGTAGAGCTACATCCTTGGTCGCAGTTTGACTTGTCTTTTTTTTTTCTTCATACGGTTGTTACAATTGAGACAATATATTTATTATTCAGTTTCAGATTTGTACTACGTTGTAGAAGCTCGTGACTTTGTACTTACCAGTTTCTGGGGTGATTTACTTTGTATTAGCAGTTTTTATTGTATTGAGACCTCAGGTTTATGATATTTATACGAATTTCGTTATTAGGTTGCCTTCGTTATCATGTTTGGACTTGCCTAGCCAGTGTGTTAGGCGCCATCACAACGGGTTGGGATTGGGGTCGTAACAAGTGCTAAATAAGATATAGTAATGTGAGGATTAGTAATGCATGAGTTAGTAATGCAACTATTAGTTATGTAGAGATTATTTCTTATCCATTGTTTGGTGTGGTGTATTAAAAATTAAAATGCATTGCATAATTCTTTTAAAATTAATTATTTACAAAAATGCCCTCTATATTCTTTAGCTTTAAGAGATTGTTACGATTCAAAATCCTAACCTGTCGTGATGGCGCCTATCTCAATACAACCTCAATAAACTGCAATTTCCATTAAGTTTGAAAACATAATATTGAATTTCATAGAAAATCTCACAATTTATGACATAAAAATACATTCCCAAAACCCGGTGTCACTGAGTACATGAGCATCTAAATGATAACAAGTATGACTGATAAAAATACTGTCTGAAAAATGTAGAACAGTACAACAAATGAAGAGAAGAAAGGGTCAAGGTCTGCGGACGCCAAGCAGCTACCTCGATAGTCTCCACAGATAAAGCTCCGAAAAACTAGCAATCGTCGTGTCCGTAGGTACCTGGATCTGCACACGAGGTGCAGGGTGTAGTATGAGTACAACCAACTCAATAAGTAACAAGACTAACCTTTGGGCTGAAAGCAGTGACGAGCTCCGCAGGTAAGTCCAGAATAAATGGTAACAATACAGAAGTGTAGGCATGCTTTCAGTACAAATAAAACAGATCAATTCTTAACAATACGAGAAATATGACATCTCTGTATCTACATGCCAATGTACATACCGTATGTGATGCACCTTAATGAAAACTCCTTATACTCACAATCTAAAATACCCAATCACTCAGTACTGTATATGGCCAATCCAACCCAGGGAAGATCCATCCCAAAATATATATGTATATCCATCAACTGATAGTTAGTTACTCAGTACTGTATAAGGCCAATCCAGCGCAGGGGAAGATCCATCCCCAAATATCAATGATTCGGACAAGATCCATGTCCAGGGAAAATTCATCCCTCAATATAAATGCTTCAGGCAAGATCCATGCCAGGGAAAAATCCATCCCATATATATATATCAACTACGCTCACTGTGGGGGTGCAGACTCCGGAGGAGCTCCTTCAGCCCAAGCGTTATAATAGCCAGATCCAGATATAAATAAATAAACATAACTATCACTCAGAATCTCTAGTCTCTCGGGCTTTCAATAATATGAAGAATCAATCCGACATGATGATATGAAGTATCAATGAATGACAACAGAGACTGAAATATGATATGCAAGTGATAGATGTGACTGAGTAAAAAATTATAAATTTAAACAAATAGTTAAACAACAACACGATCAATGTGGGTCCTAAAATATATCGGCGCGTAGCCAAATCGTGATCTTTAACATGAGTCTCAGCTCAATTTCTCTAACATGTAGAGGATGTGCGGATAATGATATTTATTTAATTATGCAACTCCACATAATCAATTAGGTTACAATTCCTATGATGCACGCTCATACGCCCGTTACCTAGTATGTGCGTCACTTCCAAACAATTCACACAACACGTAATTCAGGGATTCATACCCTCAGAACCAAGTTTATAAGTGTTACTTACCTCAAACCGCGTAATTTCTTACTCCGCTATGCCCTTGCCTCGCGAATTGGTCTCCGAAAGCCTCGTATCTAGCCACAATTAATTCAATTCAGTCAATACAAATTATTGGAATTAATTCCATAAGAAAATACTAATTTTTCAATAAAATCTGAAATTTAACTCAAAAATCGCTCGTGGGGCCCACACCCCGGAACCTGATAAAAATTACAAACTATGAACGTCCATCTAACCACGAGTCCAACCATATAAATTTCACCAAATTCCGACATCAACTCGACCCTCAAATCTTCAATTAAAGTCTTTGAAGATTTCTACCATTTTCAACCCAATCTTTACCCATTTGAACTCAACAATCTTTCCATAAACCTTATTGGTACTTGTATGTATAAATAATACTCTTACACTCAAGAATCATACTCCCAATTACCCATCTTTACCCAAACTCGAAATTGAAGAAATTGGGGAAGAAATTCTTACCTTTTTGAAGCCCTAGTAAGATCCTTGTGAAATCTCCAAACCTTGAATAAGAATTGATGAACAATTGACTAGGTCTTCACTTTCTCTCTCTAAGATGCTCTCACCACTCTCTAAAATATCATATTTTTGCTCCAAAAGAATCCCTTTATCTCAATATATCGAAATAGGGTCGGGTCAAAAATTAGAAAAATTGAAGCCCCGACGCAGATCTGCGGTAGCATATGCGACCGCATAATGCTTCTGCATCCCGCATAATGGGTCGTAAAAAGGCCCTCCGGAACTGAGCAACACTGTTTCAGTCTGCGGCCGTTTTGCGATCCGCAGACCTGTTCTGCAGTCGCATAATGCACCGCAGAACTGGTTTGCGATCGCATAATGCGCCGCAAACCTGATCTCCAAACTCGCCTCAACTGCTTCACTGTGCGGCCATTATGCGGTCCGCATAAGTGTTTTCTTCTGCTGAAATTTTTTTCTTACTCCCCAGGGCATTGTTCAATCCAAAAAGTCCGAGTCGCGGTCTTTGTACTAATTGATCTACCTCGGCACCACAAAATCTTAATTTTCTTATTAAAATTTCTCCGGGATCGTTACACATGAGTCGACATCCTGTCAACTTTTTCAACTTAAGTTCTAAGCCTTAGAACTAAGTGTTCCAAATCATTTCAAAACTTCACCGGACCCGAACTAATCACCCGACAAGTCACATAACAATTGTAAAACATAACTCGAGCAGTAAATGGGGAAACGAGGTTGTAATACTCAAAACGACTGACCGGGTCGTTACAGAGATATGCATTAATAGCCTTGGTATTGCTAAAACCATGGTTTGCTATGAATTAGTTATACATAGGATAATACCAAATAGGATGTATAACTAACATTAGTTATACATAGATTGAAAAAATATACCAAACAAGATATTACGAATACTTAAAGCTAATGCATGCATTATTTTTTTCTAATGCACTCTACCAAACGACTTCTTACAGTCCAAAAGATGCGGAATTTGCAGATTTGATCCTAATGTTTTTTGTTATTGTTATAAAGAATATATAATTAATGTGTCAAATATTTGAAGGCATTCCTAAACCCGTCAAACAACAATTACTACGATTCAATCCCAAGTTAATTTGAGTTCCGTTGTATAAATTCCTAAAATTGTAATATTTCGGGTTCATAATATTTCAGTATAGTCCTCCCGTTTTAAAAGAAACACAGACAAATGGTCCAAGCCTCCCACAACTTATTGATCACTTGGTATAAAATGCCCCATTAGAGTCAAACTGAATATTTCTTTTCAAAGAGACTTCTGTTTTAAAAAACAATATTGAAAAGTGAACGGGCAACTACCTATTTGCATTCTAAAACATAATTATATTATGTCGTAATAGGCAAAATTTTATTCGCACAATATGCATACCAAATCAATGAAAGTAAGGCACATGTCTTTTCTATATTTAATTGTTACTTAATTATGGTAAAATGATGTGTATTCACAATTTAATTTTTAACTGTTAACATTATATTGACTGATCTGATATTCAATGTCCAATGCAATTACGTATTTACTCTCGTAATATAAGTATATAACCTGCATGTTTTGATTAAGCAAGTTGTTGCACATGTATTCTATTTAAGTTGTATAAAAGGGAATGCATGTGTAATCTCAATAAATGGCCTAGGTCTTCTGTTTCCAGTGGTATGACCAAGCAATATCCTAGTTGTTGTTGTTGTAGTAAGACATGCTTTTGGAGAATTTCTTCTTTGCTAGATCTAGTTATTCAGTGTACTAGTTTGCTTTCATCCTTATGTCTAATGGGATTTTTGAATTTATGTCAATGTTCTAGAAAATCCATGCTAAATCCACAAGCACAAGTTTTTAATTTTTAATTTAGAAGAATATCATATATAATGATGTACGGGAAAAAAATTCATCTTATGCTCGACAATTTATGCTTGTTACATTCTACATCAAAGAGACCCTTACAACATTACTGGATTTGACAAGCTATTAATGTAGCACATACACGAATCACTTATATGGCATTTAAAGTTCTATCAAGCGGATGATTTGCATGTACTACTACAGGATGTGATAGTTAGAATGGTACCAGAGGCCTCGAGTTCGAACCTTGAGAATAAAGAGTGAGTGCCGGTCATTAGATGGTTAAAACATAAATCCTGTAACTTGAATATTGGTGCTTCTATTCACATTTCACCTCAATTTGAAAAGAAATAAAAGGGCTAGCTGGTGGGAAAACAAAAATAATTGAAGAGGCATCATTTTGTGTATCACTATCCATGTCACTTTATTTAGGGTCGTAATGTGAATTTTACTACTCATATTATTCTATTTAAACTCGTCTTAATTCAAAAAATACACAAATAACATTAGAAATTCTTTACATATATATAATTAATTTTTTAACAAGATTAAAAAAAACTCTATTAGAGAATATTGGACCTAGATAATTAGTACGAATTATGTGAGTTTGAGATAAAATAACTACGACTAAAGGGCAATCGTATTAATCTTGTTTTTCAAATATTATAAAATGCTATTTATGATATTGTACAATATCAACTAGTGAGCAATCTACCCTCCTGTCACGATCCAATTTAGGATCATGACCGGTGCCTGGGAGAAAGTGCCCCCAAGTAAGTGTCATTGGTATTTTACAGAAAATCGGACAGAGTTTTCCCTATTTTAGGACTATCTAAAAATAAACCTGTCTTAAAAATCAACAATACAACCAACCTATATCGACCAAACAAGTTATAATCCTCATTCACGAAATATTTCCAATACAATAATTCTAACTTCATCTCAAATTATACGATAGGAAAGTCTAATACGAGTCACCAATTCTATATCAATAAAAGAATGCTTATGACACTCGTAAAAATAACTATGGAGCGACTCTAAGGTTTCAAGAAAGAGACTATAACAAATAAATAACAATCTTTGCCCACGCAAATAAATACGGGGCTCATCAGGAACTGTCAACTCGTGTACTCTAATTAACGGAATCCTCGCCTGCATCTACTATTGTCTATGTAAAAATAATAGCGGGGATTGAGTCGCTAGCTCAGTGAGTAATAATACTTAACCATAACCGTTTTTAATAGGGGACAAGTCCGAAAATATGCTTGTATAATAATCACAAAATAAAATACCCTTTTTTTAAAACGGTAATAATAATCAATCTCATCATGTGTTTCCTGTAACAAAATCAATTTAACAATTCAGTAATAAACTCGGTAAATACTGTGTCATAGCAAATCTTTATATTTGGGAGGTTTCCACAAAAGGATCATGTAATCTGTATCACTGTGTGGACCCCTCCGTAAAAGGAGTCAAATATAATTGTAGGTCCCTACTCGAGGAAACACTGTAACTGTATGCTAGTTCTACCTTCCCGCTAGCGAGGGCTATAACTTGTAATGACTCAACCGGTCATTTTGACTTTTAGAACCCCGTTCCCCTAAATAAAACTCCCCGTATGTGTTTTTATTAATTTATGACTTGTGGGGATGGTTGGTTCGGGATTTGAAAGTGTTCGGGTTGAAATCGAAACACTTGGTTCCTTAATTTGGTTTTAAAAGCCCAAGTTTGACTTCGGTCAACATTTTGAGAAAATGACCCTGTAACGACCCGACTTGTCGTTTTAAGAATTAACGCCTCGTTCAGTGGCTTAAGGTCTCGAACAGCTTCGTAATATGTATTATGACCCGCGGGTGTGGTCGAGTTTGATACACTGAAGATTCAGAATTTAATTAAAAGAGCAATTCTAATTTAAAAGCTTAAATGGAAAGAGTTGACCGGAGAGTTGACTTTTGAGCAAACAACCTCGGAATAGAATTTCGAGGATGGAAATAGCTTCGTATGATAATTTCAGACTTAGGCGCATGTTCGGATTTGGATTTGGAAATCCGTAGTTCGACACATTTTGGCGAAAGTTGAAAAATATAAGATTTTAGAAAAGTCCGTCCGAAGGGTGAATTTTTGATAACGAGGTCAGATTTCGATTCTGAAAATGGGAATAGCTCTATTAAGTCAATTATGACTTGTGTGCAAAATTTGAAGTCATTCCGGATTGATTTTATACGTTTCGGCGTAAAATATAGAAGTTGAAAGATTTGAAAACTTATAATTCGATTCGATGCGCAATTCATAATTTCGGCATTGTTTGATGTGGTTTGAAGTCTCGACTAAATTCGTATTATATTTTGGGACGTGTTGGTATATCAGGTGGAATTCAGAAGGTTGACGGATCAATTCAGACTTGAAGAAAAGCTGCTGGAATTTCTAGGCAACTGCTATTTTTTTTTTTGAAGGTGCGTGAACAATACTGCAGGTGCATCAACAGTACCACAGATGTGCGAACAGTACCACAGGTGTGTGAACAATAACCGCAGGTGCGAAACTGGGCAGAATCATAAGGACTAAAAATGGTCATTTTTGGGCATTTCGTTCTGAAATTTTTGGAGCTCGGATTTGGGCGATTCTTCACAATCTTGGTTGGGGTAAGTGTTCTATATCCTAAAGTGTTTATATTTCATGAATCCATGATTATATTCATCATTTAATTCGGATTTAAATGGAAGAAATCAAGATTTTTACAAAATCTTCCAAAAACGAAAATTTAAGATTTGGAGTTCGAGTTTTTATTGGAATTCGATAAAATTGGTATGGTTGAACTCGTATCGGAATGAGTGTTTTGATTTCATAAAAATTATATCGGGTTCCGAGGGGCATCCCCGCGTTGACTTTTGTTGACTTTTTGGAATAAATTTTTAAGTCGACGTATTATTATCCGGAATTATTTCCGATGAATTTTAATGGAGTTATACAATTAATTTGGATAGATTTGAGCTGTCCGGAGTTCAATTCAAGCAAGAAAGCTATTTTGGAATATCGGCCTAACTTCAAAAATATAAGTGTCTTGCTTAACCTCGAGTGGGGGAATTACCCCTTAGGCATCGAGTCTTATATGCCATTTGTAAAATGTGAAAAAGCCGTGTACGCGAGGTGACGAGTACGTACTCGGGCTTATATATGCAAAATTCATTGAGTTAAAGTTTTGGGCAAAATTGTGTAGTAATTTGGATAATTGTTAGTATTTATTAAATCATCTATTTGTCATGCCAAAATCCTTGTTGTTGAATTTGTTTATATGACAATTTGATGTGATTGTTACTTGAAAATTTATGTAATTTCGTGAGTATTGTTGGTTTGATATTTCTTGAAATTTAATCTCAATATGAATTTTCCCTATGAAATAATTAATTAAGCAAGATTAAAAAGAAGTGTTAATATAATTATCTAAATTTTGATTAATGAAGGCTTTGCTTTATGCCGAGTAGTTTCTATCTCTGTTGATTGTTTTGGGGGCGTTATACACATTGTGTGGAGCCTTTGGCTATTTTTTGTAAAATTAATTAATTTGGATGTGTCTTTTGAATTTTGGTTGTGGTCATTGGGAAAATTAAGTTATGAATTGATTTTGTTATGTTCCCGTGTAAATTATTGTGTTGTGTTAGTTATTATTTTGAAGAGATAAGGGCGGCATTTCACCGTTGTTATTAGGTGGGTATAAGGGTGGCATTTTATTGTTGTTGTGTTTGTTGGAATATTATCTGGACGGAGCGATAAAGGTAGCTATAGGAGTGATAAGGGTGACTATAGGAGCGATAAGGGTGGCTATTGATATTGTCAGGGCGGAGGGATAATGGCAGCTATAGGAGAGATACGGGCGGCTATAGGAGAGATAAGAGTGGCTATTGTCAGGGACGATATGTGATGATGTGGAGTTGTGGTGTTAGTGATTTTCATGTAATGTTGTGATTTTCTTGTGTTTATTGTTATACCTTGTGCAATTTGTCTTGTTGTTGGTAAATTGATAATAATCTGATTTATGTTAAAACTGGGAGCCTGTGGCTATTGCCGGACGGATTATAAAATAAAATATGGGCACGGGGTACTGTGATTAATTGATAATGATATTTGGCACGTGGATTATCCGTGCAGTTGTGATATGAAATGAGGGTACGAGGCGCCGAGAAAATTTGATGATCTAATTATGGGCACGAGGTGCCTTGAAAATATGAAAATGGGTTGAGACCCGTATTTTTAAGATTATGAAATGAGGTGTCACAGGGTGACTTCTTGATTGAAAGAATTATATTCAAAATATTTATTTGGAAGGATTTGTACTTAGAAAGTATTATATGAAAGAATTGCATTTGAAAGATAATTATTTGAGGAAATTATATTTGAAAAAATTCATTAAAAGAATTGTATTTGAAAGATATTTATTTGAGGAAATTATATTTGAAAAGATTTATTGAAAAAATTGTATTTGAAAAATATTTATTTGAGGAAATTATATTTGAAAAGATTTATTGGAAGAATTATATGTGAAGGATATTTATTTGGAGAATTTGATTTAATTGGGTGTACTTGTATTCATTATTTATTGAGCGATATTAATGGTGTTCTTGTTGTATTACTGTGCATATCACTGGTTGTTTGATGTTGCTATTATTATTATTTGTCTTCTATTATTTTGTATATTATATTGCACATGTTATTAGACTAGTGAGTGTCTTGACTGTACCTCGTCTCTACTCCCCCGAGGTTAGTCTTGATACTAACTGGGTAAAGACCGTGGTGTACTCATACTACACTTCTGCCCATTTTTTTGCAGAGCCAGGTATTGGAGATATCATACTTGAGCAGAGTTAAAGCGGGATCGTAAGGATTCAAGGTAGAGCTGCTTGATCATCGTAGTCTCTTGGAGTCTTTTCATTTCATTATACTGTTAATTTGTAAACAAACAGTATTGTATATTCGGTCCTCGTGATCATTCCATGTATTCGGTTAGAGTTCGTGATTCAGTACTACCAGTCTTGGGAGGTTGTATATCCATATTTGTTCCGCTGTTAGTTTTGATTACTTATTAAAAAAATGGCTTTAAAATATAATTAAAATCGGCTTACCTAGCCTTAGAGATAGGTGCCATCACGACGCCTATGGTGGGATTTTAGGTCTTGACATACCCCGAAATTGGGATTTGGCGGTTCCAATAGGTTAGTATGATGATTTTTGACTTGGGCGTATGTTCGAATCAGGTTTTGGACAATCTGGAAGTGTTACAGAGCTTAATAGTGAAAAAACTAACTAATTGAGGGTTTAATGTTCTTTAAATTTAGTTTGGAGTAGGTTTTGGAGTAATTGAAGTTCGTTTGGAATTCCGAGCCTGAGAATAGCTCTGTATGGTGATTTTAGACTTGCACGCAAAATTTGGTGTCATTCTGAGTAGTATAAGTATATTTCGGCACGTTTGGAGTAAGTTTGAAGAATTTAAAAATTCTAAGTTGAATCAATTTGGTTTGAGGTATGATTCTTAGTTTTGATATTGTTTTACACGTTCCGAGAGTTTGAGCGAGTCCGTTTTATGATTTCAAACTTGTTGGTACGTTCGGGCGGGGCTCCAGGGGCCTCAAGTGTTAACCGGACGAGGCTCGGATCGATTTTGGACCTTGGAGCAGCAGCTGAAGCTTCCAGCTTCTGCTGCAACCAAACCTGCGCTTGGCCAGCCGCAGGTGCGAGGCCGCAAGTGCGTGGAAGGCAGCGCAAAAGCGGATTGGGTGTAGAAGCGCATCACATATACGATGTACAAGCCGCAGAAGTGGACGAGGCCGGCTTAGGGGGAAGCCGCATCTGCGATGCCTTTTCCACAGATACGGGACCGCAGATGCGAAACCACTGCTTGGCAGAATGGGTTAAAAATCGGGGCTCAGCCATTTTTGAGCCCATTTTCTCCATTCTTGGGCGATTTTGGAGCTTTTTGAGAGAAGATTTCAACTAGCAACTTGGAGGTAAGTTAATTCTAGACACTTTGAGTTGAATACATAGATTATGGGTAGATTATAACCTGTAAATCTTGGAAATCAAGGGTTTAGATTCAAAACCTAGGTTTTGACAAAAATGAGATTTTAACCACGAAAATGGTTATGGAAGTGGATGGAAATTGTATATTTGAGTTCTTGAGATTATGGGTAACGTTTTTCTCCAAAAATTTTCAGAATCCGGGCACGTGAGCACGAGGTGAATTTTAGGAATTTTCCATTTTTGGATAGGGTAATTTATTTAATAGTCTAATTTTGAATTATTGAGCATGTATTAATTATTTTATATAACTTTTGGATAATTTCGGATTTTCGGCACCGAATTGAGATTTTATGCGACATTGTGATCGAGAAGTGGGCTTTTAGACAAGGTAAGTCTCTTGCCTAACCTTGTAAAAGGAAATTTACCCCACATGTGATTCACATTAATAATTGTTGCTAATTGTGGGAGCTACGTACGCACGAGGTGACAAGAGTCCGTGCGTAGCTACTAATTATGTTAATGTCCGGGTAGTTTAGGACTCAAATCATGAATTACTTGTGATAATTGCTTATTTTTTAATTAAATTACTAGAATTATATTGCAAATTGTTTGAGGAAATAGTAAAAGATCGAAACTTCATATACTCGAATTTTGTGTAAATTATTGAATTATTAATAGAGATTGGACATCCTATGTGTTAATATTATAATAACTTCTCATTCCGGAGGTTCATAAGAAAATATCCTCCTTTCTTGTGGAGCGGACCGAATGCCTCGGCAGTATAGATGCATCTATGAATCGCGCCGCATGTCCCTCGGCAGTGTACATGACACTCTGGATCGGGTCGTACGACCTCGGCAGAAATTGTGCCTAATAATAATAATTACACGATACCTTGATATTTAAATTGTTGCTTGTGAAGTAAATTGATAAAATTGGAAATTATTGAAATGTATGGAATTAATTACTTCTGCTTGTTAATAAAATTATTGTTATTCACCTAAAAATTATGTTTAATTAATTATATTCTATTGTAATATTATTGACCCATAATGAGTGACAAAGTTGACCTCTCTTCACTACTTCTTCGAGATTAGGCTTGATACTTACTGGGTACACGTTGTTTACGCACTCATGCTACGCTTGCTGCTTTTTGTGCAGGACCTGAGACAGGTACTATCGGAGGACCTATCGGCGCGCACCCACGTTATCTAGAGGCTTAGTGGTGAACTGCCTTTCTGAGCCGTTCTGCAGCAACTAGTGCCTCTTCTTGTATTTGTATTATGTCTATTTTATTTCAGACAATATTTAAAATTTTGTATAATCTACTACATGCTCATACACTTGTGACACCAGGTCTTGGCACACACACTAGTAGATTTTTTGGATTTAATTATTTTACTTGAGTTTTAATTTATCTTATTTCTCACATTGTCTTAATTTTTGCTAGTACGACGAGTTTAATTACTCGGATAATTTTTAAAAGAAATAAATATATGTTTAAATTACTAGTTGGCTTGCCTAGCTATGATGTTGAGTGCCATCACGACCTATAGGTGAAATTGGATCGTGACAACATGGTATCAGAACACTAGATTCACGTAGGTCTCACAAGTTATTAGCAGGCCTAATAGATTCTTGCGGATCGGTACAAAGACATCTGTACTTATCATCGAGAGGCTATAGGGTGTTAGAAAAACTACCTTTCTTCATCTCCCATCGTGCAAATAATGTAGTACTAAATATCTCTCTCTTATTCTCTGACATATAATGAGAATGCGCTCTAATGAGGTTTTAGACCAGGGAAGAGTTACTCCCTATGTTGTTAGAGGCCGAGGTAGAGGTCGAGGGAGGGCTCCAGCCCGTGCTAGGGGACGAGGACGTCCCAGAGTTGTTCAAGTTGTGCCAACAGTGGGTCCAGTAGAGGATCCTATTATTGAGGAACATGGCGAGGTGCCCGTAGCAGATCCAGCTCCGGTGGATTTCACGTCTGCACCGGGATTCCATGAGGTCATGGGCCGTATGCTGCGGTTCATGGACACTATGACTCATGTCGGTTTATTTTCGGTAGGCCCAGCCACATCTTAGGTGGGCGGGGGAGCACAGACCCCTACCGCACAGGCTCATGGGCAGGCAGCTGCTGTATATCAGACCCAAGGTACACTACCCGTGGATGGAGTCCAGCCAGTAGCAGGAACTACACCTAAGCCCAGACCAGCTGCGGCCACCGAGCCGCAGAAGCTATTGGACAGATGGACTAGACTACATCCTCCTGTCTTTTGGGGAGAGCGACATGAGGATCCCCAGGATTTCATTGATCGGTGCAGGGACAAACTGCACAACATGAGGATAGTGGAGTCTCATGGGATAGACTTTGCTATTTTTCAGCTGGAGGGCAGAGCCCGTAGATGGTGGAAGTCTTATCTTCTTGGAAGACCAGTAGATTCTCCTCCCGTGACTTGGGACAGGTTCACCCGTATTTTCCTAGACAGGTATATTCCACCCTCCCAGAGGGAAGAGTTGCGGTTCCAGTTTGAGCAGCTTCAGCAGGGTTAGATGTCAGTGACCAATTATAAGGCGAGGTTCTCTGAGTTATCTCGCCATGCACTTATGATACTCCCTACTGAGGCGGAGAGAGTACAGAGGTTTATTGCGGGTTTACATACTGGCATTCAGGCCACTATGACCCGAGAGGTTGAGATGGGGACTTCTTATGAGTTGGTTGTGGAGATAGCCCGAAGGATTGAGGGTGTGCGTCAGCGTAGCCTAGAGAAGGTTATGAGGGATAAGCGGGTTAGATATTCTGGAGAGTTCAGAGGTGCTCCGTCTGGGGGTAGAGGTCAGTTCATGAGAGGGCAGTCCAGCAGGCCTCCATATCTAGCACCACCGCCTCCTCGGGGTGCCCAGTGCGACCTTATTTCAGTGCTATGCCAGAGGGTTCTTATCGCCCATCAGCTATTCAGGGTTCTTCCAGTGGGTATTCAGGTCCCCAGGGTCAGACTTCTAGTCAGCATCCCATCACACCAAAAATTTATTACGAGTGCGGGGATCCTGGTCACATGCGGAGATTCTGCCCCAGGCTTCAGGGTGGATCAGTACAACAGGGTCAACAGTCTATGATTACTGCACCAGTTGCTCGATTAGCTCTCTGACCACCCAGAGGTAGATGACAGGTAGGTAGGGGCCGTCCTAGAGGTGGAGGCCAGCCAGTTGGTGCTCCAGCTCGGTTCTATGCCTTTTCGGCCAGACCAAATGCAGAGGCCTCAGATGCAGTGATTACAGGTATTATTTATGTTTGCGGTAAAGATGCCTCCGTATTATTTGATCTAGGATCTATGTATTCCTATGTGTCATCTCTATTTGCTCTTTTCCTGGGTGTTTCTCGAGAGTCCTTGAGTACTCATGTTTATGTGTCCACTCCTGTGGACGATTCTGTTGTTGTGGATCAGATCTATCTATCCTGTGTTGTTACATTCTGTGGTTATGAGACTAGAGCAGATCTTATGCTGCTTGATATGACCGACTTCGAGATTATCCTGGGCATGCACTGGCTATCCCCATATCATGCCGTCCTAAATTGCCATGCTAAGACTGTTACTTTGGCAATGCCGGAATTTCCTAGGTTGGAGTGGAAGGGTTCGTCTATCAGCTCATCTAATCATGTTATTTCCTTTCTAAAAGCTCGACATATGGTCGATAAGGGTTGTTTGGCTTATCTAGCCTATGTTCGGGATACTACTGCAGAGACTCTGACTATTGATTCAGTACATGTAATCCGAGAGTTCTCCAATGTATTTCCTTCAGATCTTTCAGGCATGCCACCAGATCGTGATATTGATTTTTGTATTGACTTATATCCTGATACCCAGCCTATATCTATCCCACTGTATCGTATGGCTCCGAAATAATTAAAGGAATTGAAAGAACAGCTTGAGGAGTTACTAGCAAAAGGGTTTGTCAGACCAAGTGTATCGCCTTGGGGTACACCGGTATTATTTGTAAAGAAAAAGGATGGAACTATGCGATTGTGTATTGACTATCGCCAACTGAACAAAGTCACCATTAAGAACAAGTACCCGTTGTCGCGTATTGATGATCTATTTGACCAGTTGCAGGGTGCTAAGATGTTTTCTAAGATCGACTTGAGGTCGGGGTACCACCAATTGAAGATTTGGGATTCAGATGTTCCGAAGACTGCTTTACGGACTAGATACGGTCATTATGAATTTCTGGTGATGTCTTTCGGGTTAACTAACGCCCCGGCAGCATTTATGGATTTGATGAACAGGGTATTCAGGCCATATATCGATTCGTTTGTCATTGTCTTCATTGATGATATTTTGATTTACTCGCGCAGTAAGGAAGAGCACGAGCAACATATGAGAGTGATGCTTCAGACACTGCGGGAACAAAAGCTTTATGCTAAGTTCTCCAAATGTGAGTTTTGGCTAGATTTTGTAGCATTTTTGGGACATATTATATCGGGCGAGGGCATTAAAGTTGATCCTAAAAAGATCGAGACAGTTCAGAATTGGCATCGTCCTACTTCGGCAACTGAGATTAGGAGTTTTCTAAGCTTAGTAGGTTATTATCGTCGGTTCGTGGAGGGCTTTTCATCTATTGCAACACCTTTGACCAAATTATCCCAGAAGGGTGCTCCGTTCCGATGGTCTGATGATCGTGAGGTGAGCTTTCAGAAGCTCAAGACAACATTGACTACAACACCAGTGTTATTGTTGCCTTCCGGCTTGGGGATGTATACAGTGTATTGTGACGCTTCACGCGTTGGTTTGGGTTGTATATTAATGCAGGAGGGGTGAATTATTTCATATGCCTCACGTCAGCTAAAACCCTACAAGAAGTATTTCCCGGTACATGATTTGGAGTTAGCTGCAATTATTCACTCTTAAGATTTGGAGGCATTATCTTTATGGGGTGTCTTGTGAAGTTTACACTGATCATCGCAATTTGCAGCATTTGTTCAAGCAGAGAGACCTAAATTTGAGGCAGCGCAGATGGATTGAGTTACTAAAAGATTATGATATTACTATTCTGTATCATCCGGGCAAAGCGAATGTGGTTGCCGATGCCTTGAGTTGAAAGGCGGAGAGTATGGGTAATTTGGCTTTCATTTCAGTAGAGGAGAGACCATTAGCTTTGGATATTCGATCCTTGGCTAACAGACTTGTGAGGCTGGATATTTCAGAGCCCGACCGAGTTCTTGCGTGTGCTGTAGCCCAGTCTTCATTATTTGAGCAGATTAAGGCTCGCCAGTTTGATGACCCACACTTAATGGTTCTTCAAGAAACGGTACTACGAGGTAGTGCCAAGGAAGTTACTATTGGAGCGGATGGTGTTCTGCAACTCTAGGATTGTCTATGTGTTCCTAAGGTGGATGGACTGAGGAAAAAGATTCTAGAGGAGGCACACAGTTCTCAGTATTCTATTCATCCAGGTGCTACGAAGATGCACCGTGACTTGATGCAGCATTATTGGTGGAGGAGGATGAAAAAGGACATAGTCGAATATGTAGCTAGGTGTCTAAATTGCCAGGATGTTAAATATAAGCACTAGAGGCCAGGTGGCCTACTTCAGCAGATGACTATACCGGAGTGGAAATGGGAACACATTACTATGGACTTTGTAGTTGGGTTGCCGCGGACCTTGCGGAAGTTTGATGCAGTTTGGGTCATTTTCGACAGGTTGACCAAGGCGGCACACTTTATTCCGGTTGTGACTATGTATACTTCGGAAAGGTTGGCCCAGATTTATATTCAGGAAATAGTTCAGTTGCACGGTGTGCCAATTTCCATCATAGCAGATAGAGGCCCTCAGTTTACTTCACATTTCTGGAGAGCAGTATAGAGTGAATTGGGGACCCGTGTAGTGCTCAACACATCCTTTCATCCGCAGATCGACGGGGAGTCGGAGCGGACAGTTCAAATTTTGGAGGATATGCTCAGGGCATGTGCGATTGACTTTGGAGGTCAGTGGGATTGTTTCTTGCCTTTGGCTGAGTTTTCTTATAACAACAGTTACCAGTCCAGCATTGAGATGGCTCCATTTGAGGCTTTATATGGCCGGCGATGTCGTTCGCCCATTGGATGGTTTGAGCTCGGTGAGGCTAAGTTACATGGTGCTGATTTGGTAAAGGATGCCTTGGAAAAGGTAAAATTAATTCAGGAGCGACTCCGTATAGCATAGTACATGCAGAAAAGTTACACGGATCAGAAAGCGCGTGATTTTTTATTTATGGTGGGTGAAAAAGTTCTCTTGAAGGTTTCGCCTATGAAGGGAATCATAAGATTTGGGAAGAATGGCAAGTTGAGCCTAAGGTTTATAGGACCATTTGAGGTATTGAGACGAGTTGGGGAGGTTGATTATGAGCTTGCTTTGCCTCCCAGTCTATCAGGAGTTCATCCGTTTTTCCATGTATCTATGCTCCAAAAGTATCATGCCGACCTATCGCATGTGTTAGACTTCATCACGGTTCAGCTAGATAAGAGCTTGGGTTATGAAGAGGAGCCGGTTGCCATTGTTGATAAACAGGTTCGCCAGTTGAGGTCCAAGACGATTACTGCAGTAAAAGTCCAGTGGAGGGGTCAACCAGTCGAGGAAGCGACTTGGGAGGCCGAGGAAGACATGCGGAGCAGATATCCACACTTATTCAGCACTCCGGGTATAATTCTAAACCCTTTCGAGGACGAACGTTTGTTTAAGAGGTGGAGAATGTAATGACCCAACCGATCATTTTGACTTTTAGAACCATGTTCCCCTAACTAAAACTCCCCGTATGTGTTTTTATTAATTTATGACTTGTGGGGATGGTTGGTTAGGGATTTGAAAGTGTTCGGGTTGAAATCAGAACACTTGGTTCCTTAATTTGGTTTTAAAAGCCCAAGTTTGACTTAGGTCAACATTTTGAGAAAACGACCTCGAAATCGGAATTTGACGGTTCCAATAGGTTTGCATGATGAGTTTTGAATTTGGTGTATGTTAGAATCGTGTTTTGGACAACCTGGGAGCATTTCAGAGCTTAATAGTGAAAACAATCAACTAATTGAAGGTTTAATGTTCTTTAAATTTAGTTTGGAGTAGGTTTTGAAGTAAATGAAGTCCGTTTGGAATTCTGAGCCTGGGAATATCTCCGTATGGTGATTTAAGATTTGCACGCAAAATTTGGTATCATTCCGAGTAGTATAAGTATATTTCGGCATATTCAGAGTAAGTTTGAAGAATTTGAAAATTCTAAGTTGAATCAATTTGGTTTGAGGTATGATTCTTAGTTTTGATGATGTTTTACACGTTCCGAGGGTTCGAGCGAGTCCGTTTTATGATTTCAAACTTGTTGGTACGTTCGGGCGGGGCTCCGGGGGCCTCGGGTGTTAACCGGACGAGGCTCAGATCGATTTTGGACCTTGGAGCAGCAGCTGAAACTTCCAACTTCTGCTGCAACCGCACCTGCGCTTGGCCAGCCGCAGGTGCGTGGAAGGCATCGCAGAAGCGGACTGGGCGCAGATGCGCATGTATAACCGCAGAAGCGCATCACACATGTGATGTACAAGCCGCAGAAGTAGACGGGGCCGGCTTAGGGGAAGCCGCATCTGTGATGTCCTTTCCGCATATGCGGAGCCGCAGAAGCAGCTTGCGAGCCGCAGATGCGAAACCACTGCTTGGCAGAATGGGTTAAAAATCGGGGCTCAGCCATCTTTGAGCCCATTTTCTCCATTCTTGGGCGATTTTGGAGCTTTTTGAGAGAAGATTTCAACTAGCAACTTGGAGTTAAGTTAATTCTACATACTTTGAGTTAAATACATAGATTATGGGTAGATTATAACATGTAAAAATTAAGGGTTTAGATGAAAACCCTAGGTTTTGACAAAAATGAGATTTTAACCACGAAAATGGTTATGGAATTGGATGGAAATTATATATTTGAGTTCTTGAGATTATGGGTAACGTTTTCCTACAAAAATTTCCAGAATCAGGGCACGTGGGCCCGGGGTGAATTTTAAGAATTTTCCATTTTTGGATAGGGTAATTTATTTAATAGTCTAATTTTAAATTATTGAGCATGTATTAATTATTTTATATAACTTTTGGATAATTTCAGATTTTTTGGCATCGAATTGAGAGTTTACGCGACATTATGATCGGGAAGTGGGCTTTGAGACAAGGTAAGTCTCTTGCCTAACCTTGTAAGAGGAAATTTATCCCATAGGTGATTCACATTAATAATTGTTGCTAATTGTGGGGGCTACGTACACACGAGGTGACGAGAGTTCGTGCGTAGCTACTAATTATGTTAATGCCCGGGTTGTTTAGGACTCAAATCATAAATTACTTGTGATAATTGCTCCTTTTATTTAATTAAATTACTAGAATTATATTGCAAATTGTTTGAGGAAATAGTAAAACATCGAAACTTCATATACTCGAATTTTGTGTAAATTATTAAATTGTTGATAGAGATTGGACATCCTACATGTTAATATTATAATAACTTCTCATTCCGGAGGTTCATAAGAAAATGTCTTCATTTTTTGTGGAGCGGGCCGAACGCCTCGGCAGTATAGATGCATCTATGAATCGCGCCGCACATCCCTCGACAGTGTACACGACACTCTGGATCGGGTCGTACAACCTATGCAGAAATCGTGCCTAATAATAATAATTACACGATACCTTGTTATTTAAATTGCTGCTTGTGAAGTAAATTGATAAAATTGGAAATTATTGAAATGTATGGAATTAATTACTTCTGTTGTTTAATAAAATTATTGTTGTTCACCTAAAAATCATGTTTAATTAATTATATTCTATTGTAATATTATTGACCCATAGTGAGTGTCAAAGTCGACCTCTTGTCACTACTTATTCGAGATTAGGCTTGATACTTACTGGGTACACGTTGTTTACGCACTCATGCTACGCTTGCTGCACTTTTTGTGCAGGACCTGAGACAGGTACTATAGAATGACCTATCGGCGCGCACCCACGTTATCCGGAAGCTTAGTGGTGAGCTGCCTTTCTGAGCCGTTCTGAAGCAACTAGTGCCTCTTCTTGTATTTGTATTATGTCTTTTTTATTTTAGAAAGTATTTATAATTTTGTATAATTTACTAGATGCTCATACACTTGTGACACCGGGTCTTGACACTCACACTAGTAGAATTTTTGGATTTAATTATTTTACTTGAGTTTTAATTTATTTTATTTCTCACATTGTCTTAATATTTGCTAGTACGACGAGTTTAATTACTCAGATAATTTTTAAAAGAAATAATTATATATTTAAATTACTAGTTGGCTTGCCTAGCTGTGATGTTGGGCGCCATCACGACCTATAGGTGAAATTGGGTCGTAACATAACTGTACTCGGTAATCAGTAAATACAAGATGCACCAGGTCTAACGAACCCGCCGTTAGCTACGGGATCCTTCAAAGTCTCCTCCCATTAATACTCTTTCTTGTAAATAGTAAATACTCGTACAAAAGAATTTTCAAAATAATGAAGGGCATATAATTTCTTGTCAAATCTTGTAATTTTATTTCGGAAATGGTAATCATGTCTCGAGTAACAGTAAAACATGTCTAGTAACAGTGAGAATATTTTAAATAACTGTTACATCTCAAGTAACGGCAAAATGTATATAGTAACGATGAAAACATTTTGGTTAACCGGTAAATATCTCAAGTAAACTGTTGGGTACCATATCAAGTAAAGGACTTGTCCCACATGCAAATTTCAATGCATCGGTAACACATTTATTTTCAAAATCATATATATACTATGCAGGTTATGAAAACATAAATTGTGGTAAGATTACTACTCATAGTACTCGTGTCGCAATACCAAACACCTCAAGCAATTTGTATGACTTCTAATCGATCCAAGTGCTCAATTCGTTTGAAATCTATAAATTAATATAAGTTTATGTTACCATCTGCTAACCACGGAATTCAATAAGTTTAAGTGATAGCGAGTCACAATTCCTATTACCCATATCTCAGTGTTACTCAAAATATCATCCGCTAGACTACCTATAATGCTATCAAAACTAACTCTTAATAACTTTTTTTTTAATTCCAGGTTCATGGTTATTCATGAACTAGTTTATTTCACCATGAAAATTCATGTTACTGTTACCCACCATAGTTAAATACCAAACTCAATTCTAATATTCCAATTGAAGAGTCAAACAATAAGAAGACTTACATTGTTAGTTCTTGTAGTTTCTTGTAATAACTCTTTGATGCCAAACATGGTACTTTTACTCAAGAAAAAGAACTGATGCGTATTGCTCCTCTTCAAGCATCGTGTCCCAGCAGCAATTTGGGTTTTTGACTCCAAGTTGCTGTTAAATTTCTCGTTCTCACTTTCCTTACGGATTAGAGTTGTAGATATTTCCCCAATTTTCCAAGTTGTACTCTATTTGTTGGTTAGCAAGTCTACTCTCCAAACCCTTATCAAACCCACGCCACACCTCTGATGGGCTTTGACCTTTTAAATTGCTTCATCCCTTTTTTTTATAGCTAAATAACCAATTTGTCCTTGGTTAAAATTATGGGTTATTACACCTCCATTGCATTTATGAAAATTGATATAAAAATTGTTAAAAAGCCATCATCATTTCCTTCTAGCTTCTTTACAAAGTAACTATACCATCAATATTGTCAAACTTGGTCAAGGAACTTTTCCCAAAGGATTATAAATATTGTCTATTCCCTCCACCCCTACCCTTAAAAATATCCCAAGGCCTCCCTCCATAGAGCATGTACTTGTTAATAAACCTCAGAATATCACATTTAATTTGGAATGATGCACTTGTTTAAGCTTCGTTTAATAATAAGAGCTTGTAGAATTTGATTAGTTTGTTAATTTGCTAGGTCACTATTCTTTGAGTTTATTAATTCCTTCTCTTGACCGCTCTCTAATGACGCCCAACTATACTTTATAAAAAAGACTAAATGTTTGTTGCAAATATCATTCGGTGCGAGAGTTGAGTCGACTTCCACAGGTAATAACCTATTAACTACAAATATTCGTCTCGCAAGAATTCAAATAACCAGTTTCTAGAAGTTGTAAATATCACTTTGTTAATCTTTTACTAACTAAGACAAGTAGCAAGATGTGACGACCCGACCAATCGTTTTGCTTTATAGAACCTTGTTCCCTATTTGAGACTTTTTATATGTTCTTTTTCTATTTCACGACTTGTGGGTGTGGTCGGTTTGGCTCCGGAAGGGTTTGAGTTAGATTCAAAACACTTAGTTCCATGGTGGTGTCCCAAGTTGCCTCCCCAGCTGGCTGATCTATCCACTGAACTTTCACGACCAAAATCGCCTTAGACCTTAACTTGCGAACCTGCCTATCAACAATGGTAATTGGCTCCTCCTCGTAACTCAAGTCCCCATCCATCTGAATTGTGTTATAATCCAACACATGAGACCTGTCAGCATGGCACTTTTAGAGCATGGACACGTGGAAACCTGGATGAACTCCTGATAAGATAGGAGGCAAAGCAAGCCTATATGCAACCTCACCAACTCGCTCCAAAACATCGAACATACAGATGAACCTCGGACTCAACTTGCCTTGCTTCCCGAATCTCATTATAACCTTCATAAACGAGACCTTTAGAAATACTTTCTCGCCCTTCATAGAAGACAAATCACTCGCTTTATAATCCGCGTAACTCTTCTGCATGGACTGAGCCGTGCAAAGCTGCTCCTGAATCAGCATCACCTTATCTAAGGCATCCTTTACTAAGTCTATACCATACAGCCTAGCCTCGTCGGGCTCAAACCAACCGACTAGGGAATGACATGGTCGGCCATACAAAGCCTCAAATGGAGCCATATCAATACTAGATTTATAGATGTTATTATATGCAAACTCAGCCAAATGGCAAGAATCGGTCCCACTGCAATTACACAGGCCTTGAGCATATCCTCCAGAATTTGAATTGTCCTCTTTGACTGCCCGTCCATCTGCGGATGAAAGGTCATGCTGATCTCTACCCGGGTATCCAACTCACGTTGTATCGCTCTCCAGAAATGCAAAATGAACAGAGTGCCGCGATATGAAATAATGGAAATAGGCATGCCAAGCAACTGGGCGATCTCTTAAATGTGTATCTGAGCCAACCTCTATGAATTATATGTTGTCATCACTGGAATAAAGTGTGCAGACTTTGTTAGTCTATCAATAATAACCCAAACAACATCAAATTTCCTCAACGTCTGCAGGAAACCAACTACAAAATCCATAGTGATGCGCTCCCATTTCCACTCTGGTATAACCATCAGCTAAAGTAAACCGCCCGGTCTCTAGTGCTCATACTTAACATGTTGGCAATTCAAACATATTGATACATATCCAACTATGGCCTTCTTTATCTGCCTCAAGTCATGATACATCGTTGTGGTACCTAGATGTATAAAATAGAGCGAACTATGAGCCTCCTCTAGGATCAACTCTCTCATGCCATCAACATTAGGAACATAAAAGAGACCCTGGAGCTGCAGAACACCATCATCATTGTCATGACCTTAAATTCCATCCGAAGGATGTCGTGATGGCACCTAGTCTCTACGACTAGGTAAGTCTAACAATTAGTAATCACTGAACAGATATGTAATTTCAAGATACTGAAAGCGACTAAATAATGGATAAAACCGTCAGTAAATAAAATCTCACAATCTCACACCCTAAAACCAGTGGAACTGAGTCATAAGCTCTATAGAATGCTGCTAAAGTGCTACTACATCACTGTCTCAAAAGGAGATACAACAATAATAAAAATAAGGAAAAGTGACTCCGAGGCTTGCGGACGCTGAGCAAGCATACCTTGAAGTCTCCGGTAAAAGCAGCTAGCAAGACTCACTATCTACCGGCACGAGCAGACGTACCTGGATCTGTACAAAAAGATATGCAGAAGTATAGTATGAGTAAATCACAATGGTACCCAACAAGTATCAAGCCTAACTTCAGCAGAGTAGTGACGAGGCCAGGTCAAGATACCTACTAGGATATGAAATAGACAGTATAAAATGAAATACGAATATAAAATGGGAAGTAAGAAAGCAACTAATATGGAACAAGATGATAGCATGATCTAAAATCGGGAAAGATCAACAGTAGAAATAGCATGAAAGAAACAACTAAAGTGATACAAAGATCATGTACACACTACAACTACTAGAATGATAACGAATGGAGCAACAAGAAATATTCCTTCTACGACACTTGCAAGATGAAATAACAGCAAGAAACACAACGAGGTACCGCCTCATGTATAATGAAATCAAACTGAGGTACCGCCTCGTACAATCAAGAATAACAACCGAGGTACCGTCTCGTATAATCACATTTCTCAATTTTATATCACAATCCTTTCCTATGCCGCCGTGTGAGCCTTACATTTGAAAATATGTTTTGAAAATAGTTTTCCAGAAATAGCTACACGCACTTTAGCCCATCTTATGACATCGCGTGGCTTCACGTAGTTTCCCTACAAGCAACACATACATAAGTCACACCTTATACCGCCGCATGCACATCAACCCAATCCTTATGCCTCCGCATGCACATCAAGATCATATCACAATAACAACATCGCACTACAAGTGCCCACATATCACAACTTGCCAACAACAACAATATCAATATTTCCACAACAATAGCACATGGCTCCAACACAACGTATACGAGAATATCAACAATAATAATGGATGGAAAATACTCAATAGGATAGATGTTTCAACAATAACCAACATCACCTCAACGTATTAATAACTTCCACAACCTCAACATCAAATAACTCAACAATGGGAAGAACAACGTGTAACTACAATATTACATAAGGCTAACTCACAAAGAAAACAATCTTTAACAATGAGTATCAAGTAACGGAAATCAACAAGTAAAGGGTAACATGAACAATTAATTCAACAGTGATAATTAACAACGAAGAGATATCATGTGTCAATAAAAGGGCAAAAAGTTCAACTAAAGCTTGTGAGTAATTTAGCAAGTAAGATGTAGAACAATTTCTAAACAATTCAGTTAAAGCATTTAAGGATAGTCTAACACAATTAAGGATGATTTAACTATGAGAATCTAGAACATAATATGACATTCAATTAAAGCATAGAAATAGTCTAAGTAGCCTAAACTGGTCAAATACTATGTACAACCCGTGTACCCACTTGTCACCTTGCGTACACGGATTTCACTTAGCACAATTGAATCAACCATACCAATCCTAAGGGGTAGTTCCCCCACACTAAGTTAGGCAAGACACTTGCCTCAAATAGGCCAATTCACAACTCAGAAATAGCTTTTCCCTTAAAGTCCGCCTCCACACGGCTCAAATCTAACCAAAATCGACTCAATAACATCAAATAATGCTAGGGAATTCAATGAAATAGATAAAGTTAAGATTTTTTACACTTTTTCCAAAAAGTCCACAAAAGTCAACCCGGGGCACGCCCGGTTAAAACTCGGGTCCAATGGTAGATTCCGTCTACCCATGACCCCACGAGTTCATATATATGATTAGTTTCAAAATCCGAGTCCAAATAGACTCTCAAAACTCAATTTCTTATTTTTTCAAAAACTTGATAAAGTTTCATAAATTTTTACTTTGATTCACATAATTTTATTGTTAAAATCTAAGATAAGTTGATGGAATATGATTAGAAAAAGATTAGGATCGCTTACCCAAGGTTTGTAGGTTAAAATCCCCTCTCCGAGTCAT
This sequence comes from Nicotiana otophora, assembly GCA_000715115.1. Classification (NCBI taxonomy): domain Eukaryota; kingdom Viridiplantae; phylum Streptophyta; class Magnoliopsida; order Solanales; family Solanaceae; genus Nicotiana; species Nicotiana otophora. Next base: position 13,863 of record AWOL01S0042652.1, on the reverse strand, counting down.
CTCCTACTGAGTCTAGGGTTCAAAAATGAGAGAATGAACTCAAATATCCCGTCCCTCAGCTATTTGTCCAGTCGCAGATGTCGCATTTGTGACGTGGGGTTCACAATTTCGAACCACGCAAATGCGGAGAAGCCCACATTTCTGCTATTATCACATTTGCGATGATTTATTCGCAAATGCGAACTGTGGAGTTTCGCAAATACAACCACTTGATCGTAATTACGGTCTTTGCTGTCCCAGTACCTCTTCGCAAATGCAAAGAAATTGTTCGCAATTGCGAACCTGACAGAGGCCCTTTAATATCGCAAATGCAAATCAGACGCGAGGTCTAAGGCTTGCACCAAAAACAGATTGCACCAGTTATTTTTCCTAAGTCCAAAACCACTTTGAAGCCTATCCGAAACTCACCCGAGCCCTTAGGGCTCCAAACCAAACATGCACACAAGTCCAAAAACATCATACGAGCTCGCTTGCGCGATCAAAATACCAAAATAACACCTAGAACTATGAGTCGGACACCAAAATGAATGAGATTTTCAAAGAAACTTAAGAACTTTCAATTTTACAACCGGACGTCCGAATCACGTCAAATCAACTCCGTTTTGCACCAAATTTTGCAGACAAGTCATAAATACAATAATGAACTTATACCAAGTTCTGGAATCAATATCCGAACCCGGTAGCAATAAAGTCAAACTATGGTCAAACTTGGGATTTCTTTAAACCTTTAAACATCTAATTTTCAACAAATGGCGATAATTCAAGCTAGGGACTTTCGAAATCGATTCTGGGCATATGCCCAAGTCCCAAATCACGATACGGACCCATAGGGACCATCATAACATTGATCCGGGTCCGTTTTCTTAAAATGTTGATCGAAGTAAACTCAAATGAGTGTTATAGCACGATTCCACATTTTCGTCAATGTTTCACATAAAACCTTCCGAAAAAAGACACGGATTGTGTACGCAAATTGAGAAAGGCTAAACATAGCTAATAGAGGTTTCGAAACATAGAATTGAGGTTTAAAACTATAAATGACCTATCGGGTCATTACAATCACCAATAGTCACCTCCTTAGAACCACCTCTAGTACTGTCTCTCTAAGAACCAACAAGTGCGGGTCATCATATTGATGAGCCTTAATCCGCTCGAATAAAAAAGACTAATCCACAACACCTATAAGGACTCAACTGGGCTCTGAGATATCCAACCTCACAAGTCGAATAGATAAGGATTGAATATCCAAAGCTAACGACCTCTCCTCTGCTGGAATAAATGCCAAGCTACCCATACTCTTGGCCTTTCTGCTAAAGGCATCCGCGACTATATTCACCTTGCCCGGGTGATAAAGAAAGGTGATATCATAGTCCTCCAGTAACTCAAGTCACCTACGCTGCCTCAGATTAAGGTCTTTTTGCTTAAACAAATGCTGCAAATTGCGGTGGTTGGTATAAACCTCGTAGTACTGTCTCTCTAAGAACCACCTCGTAGTACAGTCTCTCTAGGAATCAATAAGTGCGGGTCATCATATTGACGAGCCTTGATCTGCTCGAATAAAGAAGACTGATCCACAACACCTATAAGGACTCGACTGGGCTCTGAGATATCCAACCTCACAAGTCGATTAGATAAGTATTGAATATCCAAAGCTAACGACCCTTCCTCTGCTGGAATAAATGCCAAGCTACCCATACTCTTGGCCTTTCTGCTAAAGGCATCCGCGACTACATTCACCTTGCCGGGTGATAAAGAAAGGTGATATTATAGTCCTTCAGTAACTCAAGCCACCTACGCTACCTCAGATTAAGGTCTTTTTGCTTAAATAAGTGCTGCAAATTGCGGTGGTTGGTATAAAACTCGTAGTGACGTCTCTCTAAGAACCACCTCGTAGTACCGTCTCTCTAAGAACCAACAAGTGTGGGTCATCATATTGACGAGCCTTGATCCACTCGAATAAACAAGACTAATCCACAATACCTATAAGGACTCGACTGGGCTCTGAGATATCCAACCTCACATGTCGATTAGATAAGGATTGAATATCCAAAGCTAACGACCTCTTCTCTACTGGAATAAATGCCAAGCTACCCATACTCTTGGCCTTTCTGCTAAAGGCATCCGCGACTACATTCACCTTGCCCGGGTGATAAAGAAATGTGATATCATAGTCCTTCAGTAACTCAAGCCACCTACGCTGCCTCAGATTAAGGTCTTTTTGGTATAAACCTCACACGACACCCTATAAAGATAATGCCTCCAAATCTTAAGAGCATGGACTATCTCATCCATCTCCAAATCATGCATAAGGTAATTCTTCTCATGGAGCTTTAACCGACGATGTCACGACCCATGTTCACCTGTAGATCGTGATGGCGCCCAACACTACAGCTAGGCAAGCCAACTAATAAATTAAGCAAGCATCGATAAAATTGAAAACCAAGAAATCCAAAACTCTATCAATGTGTGTGCCAAGACCTGGTGTCACAAGTGCATGAGCATCTAGTAGATGATACAAAACCTCAAATACTGTCTGAAATGAAATAGACAGAATGTAAATATTAGAAAAGACACTGGTAGCTGCAGAACGGCTCGGAAAGGCAGCTCACCACTATGCCCCAGGATGACGTGGATATGTGATGATAGGTCCTCCACTAGTACCTGTCTCAAATCCTGCACAAAAAGTGCAGAAAGTGTAGTATGAGTACGTAAACAACGTGTACTCAGTAAGTATCAAGCCTAATCTCGAAGTAGTAGAGATGAGATGGCCGGCTTTGACACTCACTATGAGTCAATGATAATAACTGAAGTAAAACTAGGATGTTTAAATCAGCATGATTTACAAATTTACAATAATTTATTTAATCAGCGGAAATAATCAAATTCCTTCAATTCAAATAATATCCAATTTATCAATTAAATCTCATTTACAGGGGTAACAATTAATTCCTTAACAAGCAAGAATAATAATTCATTAAATTCCAAGAATTTTCCAATTTATCAAGAGCTTCACAAGCTGAAATAAATTATTAAAGTATTTTATAATTATTATTATTAAGCACGATTTCTGCCGAGAACGTACGGCCCGATCCAGAGCGTCGTGTACACTGCCGAGGGACGTGCGGCGTGATCCATAGATGCATCTATCCTGCCGAGACGTTCGTCCCGCTCCACAAGAAAGGAGGACATTTTCTTATGTACCTACGGAAGGAGAGTATATTTATTATGGGATAAATTCGGGAGGAAGATCAATTACTTTTAACAATTAATAATTTAAATCAAGCATATGAGGTTTTCATCCTTTAATATCTTTATCTAACAATTCACAATATATTCATAAATATCAATTAATATTAATTAATCAAAGAATACAATTTATACAAGTAATACATGCTTTGAGTCCTAAACTACCCGGACTTTAGCATTAATAGTAGCTACGCCCGGACTCTCGTCACCTCGTGTATACGTAGCCCCCACAATTAGCAACAATTATTAAATTTTTAATCACCTATGAGGTAATTCTCCCTCACAAGATTAGACAAGAGACTTACCTTGTCTTGCTCCAATTTAACCCACTAGAAGACCTTTTCCACGATTATCCAACCCTGTCCGGCTCGAATCTAGCCAAAACAATTCGATATAATCACTAAAAATTATAGGAATCAACTCTATAAGAAAATACTACAAGTTTAATACAAATTCCGAAATTAATTAAATATTCGTCCGTGGGGCCCACATCTCAGAATCCAGCGAAAGTCATGAAATCCAACAACCCATTCAATTACGAGTCCAACCATACCAATTTCACTCAAATCCGACTCTGAATCGATACCGAAATCTCAAAATTTCATTTCTATGAGATTTCTAAACTTTTTCCAAATTTCAATCTCAAAACACTAATTTATGGTGAAAACAATGATATACTTGTATATGTAGACCAAATCCGAGTTATAATCACTTACCCAAATGTTTTTCCCTTGAGAATCTGCCAAAAGTCATCTCTGCTCAAACTCAAGTTCGTCAAAAATGGCAAATAGGACGAATGTCCTCTTTTTATAACAAACTGCCTAGCACTTTGGAACTGGGCCTCGAACAGGGCCTCGATCAGGACATCGAGCATGTGCCTTCGATCAGGACATCGAGGTTGGGCCTTCGATGTTGGCCCTCGATCCTAGACCTCGGTCATGGCCTACCTTCGATTAGGACATTGAGGCTGGGCCTTCGATCAGGACATCGAGCATGTGCCTTCGATCAGGACATCGAGGCTGGGCCTTCGATCAGGACATCGAGGCTGGGACTTCGATCAGGGCATCGAGCATGTGCCTTCGATCAGGGCATCGAGCATGTGCCTTCGATCAGGACATCGAGCATGTGCCTTCGATCATGTCCTCGAGCTGGACCTTTGATCGTGGCTTCGATCTCGAGCTCGAGTCTGAACCTCGTCAACCCTGGGCTCGACACCTGGGCTCGATATCTAGGTTCGATCTGGGGCTCGATCACAGCCCAGAATATACAGCAGAAGGGAAAATTGCAGCAGCTTTTTAAGTCCAACTTTTGATCCGTTAACCATCCAAAACTCACCCGAGGCCTTCGGGGCCTCAACCAAATATACCAACAAGTCCTAAAACATCATACGAACTTAGTCGAACCTCTAAATCACATCAAACAATGCTAAAACCATGAATCATACCCTAATTCAAGCTTAATGAAACTAAGAGTTTTTAAATTCTACATTCGATGCCGGAACCTATCAAATCAAGCCCGATTGACCTCAAATTTTGCACACAAGTCATACATGACATAACGGAGCTGTAAAGATTTTCAAAACTGGATTCCGACCCCGATATCAAAAAGTCATCTCCCCGGTCAAACTTCCAAACTTTAAATTCATATTTTAGCCATTTCAAGCCTAATTTCACTACGGACTTCCAAATAAAATTTCGATCACGCTCCTAAGTCCAAAATCAACATACGGAGTTGTTGGAATCATCAAAACTCTATTCCGAGGTTGTTTGCACATAATTAGACATCCTGTCACTATTTGAACTTAAACTTTTAAATTATTTTATCAAAATTCCATATCTTGGGCTAGGGACCTCGGAATCTGATTCCGGTCACACGCCTGAGTCCCAAATCACGATACGGACCTAACGAAACTGTCAAAACACTGATCCGAGTTTGTTTGCTCAAAATGTTGACCAAAGTCAACACAATTGAGTTTTTAAAGCTCTAATCCACATTTAATCCATTTTTCACATAAAATTTTTTCTAGAAATCTTTACGGATTGCGCACGCAAGTAGAAGAATAATAAATAGCACTTTTTGAGGTCTTAGAACACATAATTAATTATAAATTTAAAGATGACATTTTTGGCTCATCACAGACGAGAAGCATAAGCAATCACTCGCCCCTCCTGCAATAATACACAACCCAAACTAATGCGAGAAGCGTCAACATAAATAGTGTACATTCTCGAACCTGATGGCAATACGAACATCGGTGCCATAGTCAATGTAATCTTGAACTTCTGAAATCTTGCCTCATAATCATTAGACCACCTGAACTGAACATCCTTTTGGGTTAATCTAATCAAAGGAACTGCTATAAATGAGAATCCCTCCACAAACACATGATAATAACCTGTTAGCCCCAAGAAACTCCTGATCTCAGTTGTTATGGTAGGACTAGGACAACTCTGAACCACCTGAATATTTCTAGGACCCACCTTAATACCCATGCCTGAAACAACATGCCCTAATAAAGCCATTGAATCTAACCAGAACTCGCACTTGGAGAACTTAGCGTATAACATATGTTCCCTCAAAGTCTAAAGCACTACTCAAAGGTTGTGTGTGCTCCTCTATGCTATGCCGGTAGATAAATATATTATTAATGAAGACAACCATGGATGAGTCATGATATTATATGAATACCCGATTCATCAAATCTACAAATTCCGTTGGGGCATCAGTCAAGCCGATAAACGTCACTAAAAACTCATAGTGCTCATATCTAGTCCAAAAAGCCGTCTTTGAAACATCTGAAACATGAATCCTCAACTCATGATACATAGATCTCAAGTAGATCTTCGAGAACGCCCTGGCACCTTGAAGCTTATCAAATAAATCATCAATGCACGACAAAGGATACTTGTTCTTAATGATGACCTTGTTTAGTTGGCGGTAGTCAATGCTCATCCGCATACTCCCATCTTTCTTATTTACAAATCACATAGGTGCGCCCCAAGGCAACACACTTGGCCTGATAAACCCCTTCTCGAGCAAATCCTAAAGCTGCTCCTTCAGCTCTTTCAACTCCGTAGGAACCATACGATAAGGCGGAATAGAGATAGGTTGGGTTCCTGGCACCAAATCAATACCAAAGTCAATATCACAATTTAGTGACATGCCTGGTAAGTCAACGGGACATACATCAAAAAACTCCCTCGCCACAACAACCAAATCAACCATGGAATTCTCCACAGTAGTATCGCGAACAAAGGCTAGATAGGCCAAACAACCCTTCTCAATCGTATTTTGAGCCTTCAAGAAGGAAATAACCTGACTGGATAAAATACTAGATGAACCTCTCCCCTCCAGCCTAGGCAACTCTAGCATCGCTTATGTAACCTTCTTGGCATGGCAATCAAGAACAACATGATACAGAGAACCAATCCATGCCAAGGATAACCTAGAAATCAATCATATCAACCAATAGAAGATCTGCTCTGGTCTTATAACCCATAGAAAGTCACGACACAAGACCGGTGAATCTGATATGCAACAACAGAATCAACCACTGGCTTGGACACGTAAACAGGAATACCTAAAGACTCATGAGATACATCTATATAAGGAGAAAAATGAGAAGACAAATAGGAATAGGTAGACTATGTATCAAATAGTACTGATGTATCTCTATGACAGATGGAAATAATACTTGTGATCACAACGTCGGAGGCTACTCTCTATGGCCTGGCCTGGAAGACATAAAATCTGTCAAGAGCGCCACCGACTAGCCTCTACCTCTAGAGCGACCTTTATCCACCTACCCTCGGCCTCTGGCCGGCTGGACATGCGATAACTGGTGCATTAACCAGGGGTTGATCTCCCTATTGCACTACCTTGCCACGAAGTCTAGGACTATACCTCTTCATATGACCAAGCTCCCAACACTCGAAATAACCCCTAGTCGTGGGAGACTATTGACTCTGGATAAGGACCTGATGGCCCGAATGCCCACTGGAGGAGCCCTCAATATCCGACGGACAGTAGGTACTCTCTGTAATAGCGTCAAAGTATGGATGCGCTTGAGCACCTCGAATAGGCTGTGTTGCTGAATACATAGGCCTGCTAGGTTGGCCCCTCCCAAACTAACTCTACCTCTAGATGGGCGTCGCTGAAACCTCCAGAATATCGAGGCCGCTTGTCCCTTGATATGGCCTCCCTACTCTGTGTTGCGGATAAGCTCGATCCTTTGAGCTATCTCCACATCCTGGTGGAAGGAAGTCCCCAACTCTGCCTCTCGAGCCATAGCAACCTGAATTCCATAGTGCAAGACCGAAAGGAACCTCCACACCATATCTGCCTCTATGGGAAGTAATATATATTCATGACGAGACAATTCATTGAATCTCGTCTCGTAGTAGGTCACAGACATCTGGTCCTGCTGGAGCTGCTCAAACTGGCTCCGTAACTCATCCCTCCTAGTGGGTGGAATATAATTCTCTTGGAAGATGTGCATGAACTGATTCCATGTCAAGGGAGTTGAACATGCGGTCTATTAAGAAGATAAGACTTCCACCATCTATGGACCTTCGCCCTTAGTTGAAATATAGTGAAGTCCACCCCATTGGACTCCACTAATCTCAAATTATGTAACTCTCCCTGCAACAATCAATAAAATACTTAGGGTCCTCTGATGGCTCACAGTCATAGTGGGGAGGATGAAGCCTCTGAAATCGCTCCAACCTCTTCTGCTTATTGGTAGTCACGGATGGCTAGTCTCTACAATCGGTTGAATACCTGCCGCAAGTAATACCCATGGGGCCTGAAATAGCAACAACATGTGCCAGTGCATGAGTGGTAGGGGAATGGAATTCCCCTTCAGCTTGGGATACAGCCATGCCCGTTTGAACTAGTCCATTCTGGGTCATGGCATCCATAAATCTTAGCACACGACCCATGACCTCCTGAAAGCCTGGTGCGGTCGTGAAATCTGTCGGGGCTTGCTCGGCTGCAAGTACCTCGCCCTGCCTCTCAATCATAGTATCCTCTATTGGATCTACTGGTAGTGCCTATGAAAGTATTCCGGGATTCCCTTGTCCCCTGGAAGGAGCACTGGCCCTTCCTCAGCCTCTACCTCTACCTCTACTGGCCGGAGGCACAGCCCCTCAGCCCCCAGCCAGTGTCGTCATGCGCGTTCTCACCATCTGTGAGAGAATAAAAGAAAGATCTAGATTTAGAACAACGTCGATAGAACGATAAGAAAATGAAGAAAGGGAAGATTCCTAACGTCCTATAGCCTCTCGAAGATAAGCATAGACGTCTCCGTACTGATCCACAAGAATCTACTCGGCCTGCTCAAGACTCGTGAGACCTATGTCAACCTAGTGTTCTTATACCAAGCTATCACAATTCAATTTTCATCATAGGTCGTGTTGGCGCCCAACGCTACCGTTAGGCAAGCCATCAATAAATCAACACAAGGATCGATAGTTCATTCACTTCTTAAAACAAGTGATGAAGTAGATAAGCGAAATCATTCCATTTTTTCATAACAAAATACTAACATCATCCTCAAGGTAAAATATTAAACTGAATGTCATAACAGTGATACAACTAGGAAAAACGATCTCAACTCCCCAAAACCAAGTATCACAGGTGCATGAGCATCTACTAGAATATACAATACTACTACAATAATTGTCAGGAAACGGAAAGTAGATAAAATACAATAAATAGAGAGGAAGGAGACCCGTATGCTGAGGATCGAAGCATAGAAGACAACTCACCACTAAGTCTCCTTAGCAAATACACCTACTCGCTTATGTTACCACGAAATAGACTTGTCTTCGTACCTGCACAATTAGTGTAGAAGTATAGTATGAGTATTTAAATCAACGTGTACTCGGTAAATATCTAGTCTAACATCGAAAAAGTAATATCGAGGGATCGACATTGACACTAACTAGTGGTTAGCAACAAAGCAAATAAATAAATACAATATGCTTTTAAAATAAAGGAATCAAGTTCCAATCCATCAAGGTACTCATATACGCACTGACTATCTATGAGAATATTCCACATAACCCTGCCGAGGCAAATGACCAATTCAATAAAGATAGCGCTGAGGTGATCAACCCGATCCCATAAGAATATCACTGGCGTATTTTCATAAGTGTAGTGCTCAAATGAACAACCCGAATCCATAAGAGTATTAAAACTTCTGAAAAATATATACAATAAGGGAGTAAATTCGTAAGTGAAAGTGCAACCCCACGGCTAATCAAGTAGAGCGCCAAATCTCAAGATTAGTAAGGCTCGGTAACTATGCAAGTCTAGTCTCAAGCTAAGTCATGAATTAAAGTATTTAAACATGCATGATTAACTCAAATAGTATAGCTAAAGCATGGTAAATCTAAGTCTATCCGAAAGTGTCAAAATCTAGCATACGCACGTACGCTCGTCACCTCGTAAGTACGTAGCTTCCATACACATAGCACACATCATATAGAATACCTACGAGGATAAGTTCCCTCTTACAAGGTTAGGCAAGAGACTTACCTCGCTCTGAAATCTGATAGCAGGCTCCAACACCGTTCTAACACCTCAAATCAATGGCAAAAAACTTGTAACTAACCAAAGAATGTATAAACTAGTCAAAACATACTCAAGAACCCATAATTTATCAATTAAAAATATTTTTCAACCCTACACGAAAAGTCAACAAAAGTCAACCGCATGCCCACGCGCCCGGATTTCGAAAATTCTGAAAAATAATGTAATCCATAGAACCACGAATGCAAATATATCTTTCTTTCTTAATTTCATGTCCAATTTCGTGGTCAATCCCCTTTTTACCAAAATCTAGGTTTTCAACAAAAATCCCAAAATAACAAATAATTTCTTCCAATTTCCATGTTAAATTCCATATATTTATCTCACAACAAGTTAAAATCACTTACCTCGGGTTAGATGATGCTCTTCAAGAAGCACCCTAAATCGTCCTAGCAAAGAGAGAATGAGATAAAATGAGCTAAGTCTAGAAATTCCAACTTATAATTTGCCCAGGTATTACTCTTCGCGATTGTGAAGGCCAAATCTACCTCGGGCACAAATCCTTTCTCCGCGAACGTGAGGACCTTCTCATGAATGCCATGCTCTAGCCTTCCACACCTACGCGAACACGAGCCCAGCTTTGCGAATGTGAAGGCCAAACACTCGTCTGACTCCACACCTTCACAAACGCAATGCCATGCATGCGAATGTGATACCTCGTGCCCCCAGCCCTTCGCGAATGCAACACCATTCTTGTGAATGCGTAGGGTAAAAGCTCACTAGCCAGTCCTCTTTTATGTGATCGCGAGACTTTCTTTGCGATCACGAAGCACACCAGCACCAGCAAAAATCTGCCAACTTCAACATGCTCCAAGTGGTCTGAAACTCATCCGAACCACTTGGAATTCCATCAAATCATACCAACTAGACCATAAACATAACTCGAACCTACTCGAGGTCTCAAAATATATAAAATAACATCACAACCAAGAATTGCACCCCAAACCAAGCTAATCAACTCTCCAAACTTTCAACTTCTTTCAACTAACTCTGAATGCGATGAACCATACTTAGACAACTCAGAATGAAATCGAACTTTACACATAAGTCCAATATAACAACACGAACTTGTCCCAAGGCTCCGAATACCAAACGAGATCCGATATCACCAACGTCCACTCAATCAAACCCACCAAATTCAAGACCTTCTAAATGCCAACTCCCGACAATAAGTGCCAAATCACTCTCGGACCACTTGAGACCTGACACGAACATACGCCCAAGTCCAAAATTATCATCAAACCTGTTGGAACCTTCGAATTTTGATTTTGAGACCGTTTACTCAAAGTGTTGACTTAAGTCAAACTTGGCCACCTAGGCCACAAATATTTGTTTAAGGGGTGGAGAATGTAACAATCTGATCGGTCATTTTTCTTTCTAGAACTCTATTCCCCCTATTTAAGACTTCCCGTGTGTGCATTTCCTATTTTATGACTTGCGGGGACGGTTGGTTTGCTTTTGGAATGGTTCAGGTTGAATTCGGAACATTTAGTTCCATGGTAGTGGACTAGATGACCAAGTCTAACTTAAATCAACACTTTGAGTAAACGACCTCGGAGCAGGATTTGAAGGTTCTAATAGGTCCATGTGGTGATTTTGGACTTGGGAGTATATTCGAATCGAGTTTTGGGTGATTCGGTGCTTATTGTTAGAAATTGGCATTTTGAAGGTTTTATATTTTATGAAGTTTGACTTGGAGTGTACTTTGGTGATATCATATCTCGTTCGGTATTCGGAGCCTGGGGATAGGTTTGTATTATCATATCGTACTTGTGTATGAAATTTGCTTCAATTCCGAGTTGTCTAAGTATGATTCGCCGCATTAAGAGTTAGTTAAAAGAAAATAGAAGTTTGGAAGATTGATTAATTTGGTTTGGGGTGCGATTTCGTGGTTGTGATGTTATTTTATGTGTGTTTGCGGCCTTGAGTAGGTCCGTATTATGGTTTTGAACTTATTGGTATGATTGGATGGGGTCCTCGAGGGCTCGAGTGAGCTTCGGACCACCCGGAGAATGTTCCAAGTTGGCATATTTTTGTTGGTGCTGGTGTGCTTCGCGATCGCGAAGAAGAAATTTGGATGGGAAGTTACTGCTCTTTGCGAAAGCGAAGAAAGCACCACAAACACGGGGAGGACCTAGCTACCCTTTGCAAAAGCAAAGGAGCCTAGGTGAACGTGAAGAAGGAAGAGGAAGGGGTTGGCAGGCTTTGGCCTTCGAGAAAGCGGTAGGGCAGAGTGCGAATACGAAGGGTTGGGAGGCACTAACCTTCACGAACGCGGTTGGGGACCGTGAGCGCGAAGGGAAAGGACTGGGCGGGGGTAGCATTGGCCTTTACGATCGCAAGGGTGCTTCCGAAATTGCGATGAAGGATGCATGGGCAGATTGTAAGGCTCATTTCCGGACATAGGCTCACTTTATTACATTCTCTCTTGGCTTGGGCGATTTGGGGGCTTCTTGAAGAGCTATTTTCATCAATCATCACTAGGTAAGTGATTTCTACTTTGTGAGAGAAAAATATGGATTATGTGTGGATTTTAACATAGAAATTAGTAGGAATTGTGGGGGTTTGGTTGAAAAAACTTAGAATTGGTAAAAATGGAATTTGACCATGAATTTGGGCATGAAAATCGAAATAAATTATATATTTGAGTTCATGATGCTATAGGTAATATTTATCTTCAAAAGTTTCCAGAATCAAGGCGTGTGGGCCCGTTGTTGACTTTTTGAGTGAGGTCGGGAATTCATTCTAATTGGTAGACTATGAGTTCTTGAGTATATTTTGATTATTTTGCTCGTTCTTTTTGCTAGTTTCGAGTTTCTCGGCATCAATTTGAGGTGTTAGTGAATTGTTGGAGCCGAGTATAGAATTTGGGAGTAAGGTAAGTCTCTTGCCTAATCTTGTAAGAAGAAAGTTTTTCCCATAGATATTTTATTTGTCATGTGTTACGTGTTGTGGGAGCTTTGTACGTACGAGGTAATGAGCGGCTGTGCGTAAGCTAGATTCCTTGATTATGTCAGGGTAGACTTAGACTTACATCATGCATTAATTGTACTACTTGTATTAATCTTGCATGTTTAATTACTTGAATTCATAACTGAGTTTGAGACAAGAATATACGTAATTGACAAGCCTTGTTACTTTAAGTTTTGGGGTGGATTGGATAATTGATTATCTGTAAGATTATGCTTTATCTTGCATTCATATCCTCGTGTTATGCTCATATGATCTGTAGTTTCATGATTTTTTGACTCGCATGTATTTCCACGAGTTGAGCTAGTGATCGTTGAAAGTTCCATTACTCTTATGGGTTAGGCCATTCGCCTCGGCAGTATTATGAAATATTCTTATGAGAGCAGGTCGTTCGCCCTGGAAGTATTATGAGATGCATATGTGGATCGGTCCCTATGACCTCGGCAGTATCATGTAACATCATTCTTATGGGATCGGACCATTCACCTCGGCAGAATCGTACGTAATATTCGATAGGGAGTTAGGGCATATATAAGTTTTCCTGACTTGAGATTTGACATTGCACCTGATGTAGGTTATCTTTGTTTGATTCGAGGCAGTACATGGTATTTGACAATTTCGTAATTATTCTTGTGTTGAGAATCATGTTATTCATATTTACCTGTTTTGTTGCTACTTGTTATGCTTCATACACGTCTACTTTTATGTACATTGTTATTGGACTAGTAGTAAGTGTCGTGTGATGACCCAAAATATCATCTTTAAATTTGATAATTAATTCTATGTTCTAAGACCTTGAAAAATACTATTTAACACTCCCCGACTTGCGTGCACAGTCCGTACAATTTTTCGAAAAGTTTTTTATGTATAAAATGGATTAAAATGTGAAATAGAGCTTTAAAACTCAACTGAGTTGACTTTGGTCAACATTTTGAGCAAGCGGACTCGGATCAGTATTTTGACAGTTCCGGTAGGTCCGTATCATAATTTGGTAGGGCTGCTTATCGGGCGGATTGGGCGGTTATTTACTCTTAACGGTTTGGCTTATCGGTT
>AWOL01S0042649.1:9010-21035 GCA_000715115.1 Nicotiana otophora | reverse complement strand
TGTATCTCATCCGCACGCTTTACCTTTCGTGCCAAAATCCTCAGTTCAAATCAAGGGTCCTTATTCAAAATACATGTATATGCTCAAGAATTTCTGATAAAAGGTGCACAAGGACTTAATACAAATCATACAAATATGTGCGCATGAAATCTCTATGTGACTATGGATCATTTAAGCAATTCAATATATCAAGGATAAGTTCCAAATCCTTCGTAAATAATTACAAACCTAGGCATGATTTCTAACATGAATAAGAGAGCAAACATAGTCACATAAGTCAATTAAATCGTGAATCAAATAAGCGCATAGCCAAAATAAGGTATAAAATATTGTAATTCTACCCCGATCATGATATAAACTCGGTAAATGTATATACGCTAGCCACTGCGTATATACACCACACCAATACCTTAAACATATAGCAAACAAGTCAAATAAGGGACTTACCTCCACTCAGTAGCCTAAAATAACTAAAATGTGAAATCCTCAATAATCCAACTCCAAACGGCTCGAATCTAGTCATATACAACCCAATAACATCAAACAAAGCCATAAAAATCGAACACAAACAATAAAGATTGAATCTTTAATCAAATACAAAAAGTCAACCAAAAGGTCAACTCGGGCCGCCTCCCGGAACCCAAGAAAACTCATAAACCATTCCGATACGAGTCCAAATATGCAAGTTCCATCCAAACAAACACCAAATCGGGGTTCAAATCTTAATTATTCACTTTCCAAAAGTTTTTCCGAACTCCCAAATTTTACTTTAAAATCCAAGATTTTAGGTATAGATATCCATGGAAAATCGTGATATAAAGTCAAATCCAAGTATAAGTTTCTTTTCTCCAATGATGTAGTGAATTTGCTCTTCAAAATCACCCACTCTCGAAGTTTAGGGCACAAAATATGATAATGTAAGTAAAATTCTAAAATTCCAACTTAAAGTGGTCTGCCCAGGCATACCCTTGCCTCACATTCGCGAAGCACAGACTGCCTCCGCACAGAAAACCTTCATCGCGAACGCGACAGGGGTCCCCCAAACATGAAGGCCAAAAGCCCCCTCCTCTTCGCGAATGCGTCCAACTCCATCGTGAATGCTAAGGTCTAATGCTCAACTCACCTTCCTTCTTCGTGAATGTGGCACCATCTCCTCTAACGCGATGAATACTAGACACCAACAAAAATCTAATGCCTCAACACACGGAAATAATCCAAAATTACCCGAAAACATACCCGAACCTCCTGGGACCCCATCCAATCATGCCAATAAGTTACAATACATAATCCTAACTTTTCAAATGCTCAAAATACAATGAATAACATATAAACCAAGAAGTGACGATCAAAACACATGTTAAGCTTCTCTTAAGTTCTTCAAATTCCAAACTTCAAACCAAGCGTCTGATTCAAGTCTAACCAATCCGAAATGAACTCAAACATTGCACACAAGTCCCAAATAACAACATCATACTTCTTCAAAATCCGCGGTAAGCCTACCACAAAGACCATAGTAATGCTCTCCCACTTCCGCTCCGGTATCACCTACCTCTGAGTCAACCCACTCGATTTTTTATGTTCATACTTTACCTGCTGGCAATCCAAGCATTCTGAGACATGCCCAACAATGTCTTTCTTCATTTTTTGCCAACAATAATGCTGTTTCAAGTTACGATACATCTTCGTGACACCTGGGTGAATAGAATACCATGAGCTTTGAGGTTCCTCGAGTATCAGCTCTCTCAAACCATCAACATTCGGAACATAAATCCTACCCCGAAGCCGCATAACACCGTCATCTCCAATCACAACCTTCTTAGCTCCACCCCGCTGCATTGTATCTTTCAACACCAACAAATAAGGATCATCAAACTGGTAAGCCTTGATTCGTTCCAACAAAGACGACGGTGCCACAACACAATCAAGAACCCTACAAGGCTCTAAAATATGTAACCTCACAAGTCTATTAGCCAAGGCCTGAACATCCATAGCCAATGCTATCTCCACTGCGGGTATAAATTCCAAACTATCCATGCTCTCCACCTCCCTACTCAAGGCATCAACCACTATATTAGCCTTCCCAAAATGATACAACTTAGTGATATTATAGTCCATTAACAACTCCAACCATCTCTATTGCCTCAATTTAGATCTTTTTGCTTGAATAGATGCTAGAGACTCCAATAATCAGTGTAAAACTCACATGATAGGCCATACAAGTAGTGCCTTCAAATCTTGAGCGTGTGTATAATACCTGCCACTACAAATCATGCACAAGATAGTTCTTCTCATGGATATTCAACTGACAGGGCACGTATGCGATCACCCTACCATCATGCATCAATACTGTGCCCAATCCAATACGCGAAGCATGGCAATACATAGTATAAGGGCCCAAACGTGTGGAAAATACCAACAGTGGGGCTGTAGTCAAAGCAGTCTTGAGCTTCTGAAAGCACACTCATCAGACTATCTGAAAAGAACGCCCTTCTAAGTTAACCTAGACAACGAGGTTGCAATAGATGAGAACCCTCTATAAACCGGCGATAATAGCCCGCCAAACCCAAGAAGATCTAAATCTCTGTGGCTAAATTAGGTCTAGGCCAATTATGAACTGCTTTAATCTTCTTAAGATCTATCTTGATACCATCACAAGAAATAACATGACCCAATAAGGAAACAGAGTCTAATAAGAACTCACACTTCGAAAACTTGACATAAAGCTGACAATCCTTCAAAGTCTAAAGTACAACCCGCAGGTGCTACTCATGCTCCTTTCTACTACGAGAGTAAACCAAAATATCATCAATAAACACAATCACAAAGGAGTTCAAATAAGGTTTGAACACTCGAATCATCAAATCTATGAAGGATGCCGGAGCATTAGTCAAACCAAATGACATTACCAAGAACTCATAATGACCATAGCGGGTCCTCAAAGTTGTCTTAGAGACATCCGATGCCCTAATCTTCACCTGACGATGGCTCGATCTCAAGTCAATCTTAGAAAACACCTTGGCACCCTAAAACTGATCAAATAAGCCATTAATCTTAGGAAATAGATACTTATTCTTGATGNTATTCTTGATAGTAACCTTGTTTAACTTCTAATAGTTAATGCACATCCTCATCGATCCATCCTTCTTCTTTACACAAAATACCGGCACACCCTAAGGTGAAATACTCAGCCTAATGAATCCTTTATCAAGCAAATCTTACAACTGATCCTTCAGCTCCTTCAACTCGGTGGAGCCATAAGGTATGGTGGGGTGGAAATAGATTGAGTTCCCGTAACTAAGTTAATGTAGAAATCAATATCCCTCTTGGGTGGTATGCTGATAAATTTACATGGAATACCTCTGGGAAGTCCCTCACTACTGGCTTTGAATCCATAGAAGGAACCTTCGCAACTAGAATCCTAGATGTAAGCCAGGTTCTCTTAACACCCCTTCTCAACCATACACTGAGCCTTAAAAAATAAAACCACCCTACTAGTAGAATGGCTGAGGTCCCTCTATGTTCTAACCTAGGCAACCCTGGCATGACTAAAGTCACAGCCTTGGCATGACAATCTAAGATAGTGTGACACGAAGACAACCAATACATATCAAGAATGACCTCAAAATCCATCATATCCAATAACAAAAGATCAACTACAGTGTAAAAACCACTAATAGTAATAACACAAGGTGGTACACCCGATCTACTACTATATAATCCCCAACGAGCATGGACATAGAAATAGGAACATCAAGAGAATCACGAGGCATACTCAAGTGGGATGCAAAGTATGAACATACATAAGAATATGTAGATCGGCCGATCAAAACATATCGAAGCATATCCATCGCAGACTGAAATAATATCTGTAATAACTGCATTGGATCATTCCGCCTAAGGCCTAGCCAGAAATGCATATCAATCACGATGGGCCCCACTAACCTCTTCTCCACCTCTAGTACAACCTCTCACTGACTGGCCTCTACCTCTAACTGGCCGGCCTTCACCTTTGGACAACTGACCCCCACCCCTAGCTGGCTGAGCGGCTGGTATAGCAACCAGTGCCCGAATTATGGCACAAGTACCGTGTTATGGCATACTGCTATGTGACATAAGGCAAACCTAGCGATGTTTCTCAAATCCCTACACACATAGCAAGACCTCTGATAACGTGCATGCTAAACCTAGAACTATCCCCGACCCAAAAAAACACAAGGGTAACTTTGTATCCGAGGTGCACTAATAGAAGGGGGAGGTGCATTGAATGCCAGCTGCTCGAAATGAGGTCCATAAGCACTATGGCTGCTTGAAGCACCATGAGAAACCTGGAGTGCTAACTGCACTCTACCAAGAAAAAGCCCTGCCTCCAGATGAAGCACTGCTAAAACCTAAAAAATGATAGGGCCTCTTGTTAGAGGCCGTCTCTCTCATCTGGCCTCTAATGCGCTCAATTCTCCTACCAATCCCCACTAACTGAGTGAANCTACCGATCCCCACTAACTGAGTGAAAGAGGTCTCAGTCTTGGCCTTTCGGGCCATCTAAAGTCTGATTCCATAACAAAGACCCTATTTGAACCTTCACACCTTTCCCTCTCAATAGGGATCAGAATAGCTGCATAGCGAGACAAATAAACAAATCTAATCTCATATTGGGTGACGGTCATGCTACCCTATTGAAGGCTCTTAAACTGGTTGTGTAGCTCGTCTCTCTAAGTGAGGGGAATGAACTTCTCCAAGAACAACTGTGCAAACTGAGCCCATGTATGATAGGTGATCATGTTGGGCTGACCCGCTCATAAACCTGTCACAATCTCTTCGCTGAACCATATATCTGAAAGACGGTAAAGTCAAGTCTATTGGACTCAACTAGTCCCACGTTGCATAAAATCTCATGGCAAAGGTCCAAGAAGTCCCGGCCATCCTCTAAAGGTGCACCGTCAAAGTGAGGGGGATGCCACTTTGTGAACTTGTTCAATCACTTTAGCTCATCAGCTGACATCGCGGGTCANCATAAACCTATCACAATCTCTTCGCTGAACCATATATCTGAAAGACGGTAAAGTCAAGTCTATTGGACTCAACTAGTCCCACGTTGCATAAAATCTCATGGCAAAGGTCCAAGAAGTCCCGTCCATCCTCTAAAGGTGCACCGTCAAAGTGAGGGGGATGCCACTTTGTGAACTTGTTCAATCACTTTAGCTTATCAGCTGACATCGCTTGTCGATCCCCGGGATGCGTGGCAACAATAGGCTGAACCACCCCAATTGCTTGAACTCCTGGGGTGTAATAATCATGGGCCATATGCTCTGGGGTATAAGTGGCGGGAGTTTGAACTCCTTCCATGGCTTGAGAAGCGGAAGGAGCCATAGAAAACACACTGGCCTGAGCCATAATCTCCATGAAGCTAAATATGTGGACTAATGCGTCTTGAAGCATTGAGGTAGCAATGAACCCCTCTGGGACCTGAGTCGGTCCTACTACTAAACCTGAATTACAATCTCATCCTCCAAATTTATTTGAGTCCCGACTATGGGTACTGCTTCATGCACTCTAGGATGAGCTCTGCCTTGGCACCCTTGCCCCTTAGTAGTGGTTGCAATCTGGGGCTCCGACTCTAGGTAAGCTGCGAATGAAGCGCGTGTCCTCACCATCTGTGAGAGAATACAAAATGAAAGATTCAAACTTTAGTATATAACAAAGTCGCACGCTAGNCTTCTTCTTTACACAAAATACCGGCACACCCTAAGGTGAAATACTCAGCCTAATGAATCCTTTATCAAGCAAATCTTACAACTGATCCTTCAGCTCCTTCAACTCGGTGGAGCCATAAGGTATGGTGGGGTGGAAATAGATTGAGTTCCCGTAACTAAGTTAATGTAAAAATCAATATCCCTCTTAGGTGGTATGCTGATAAATTTACATGGAATACCTCTGGGAACTCCCTCACTACTGGCTTTGAATCGATAGAAGGAACCTTCGCAACTAGAATCCTAGATGTAAGCCAGGTTCTCTTAATACCCCTTCTCAACCATACACTGAGCCTTAAAAAATAAAACCACCCTACTAGTAGAATGGCTGAGGTCCCTCTATGTTCTAACCTAGGCAACCCTGGCATGACTAAAGTCACAGCCTTGGCATGACAATCCAAGATAGTGTGATACGAAGACAACCAATACATGTCAAGAATGACCTCAAAATCCATCATATCTAATAACAAAAGATCAACTACAGTATAAAAACCACTAATAGTAATAACACAAGGTGGTACACCCGATATACTACTATATAATCCCCAACGAGCATGGACATAGAAACAGGAACATCAAGAGAATCACGAGGCATACTCAAGTGGGATGCAAAGTATGAACATACATAAGAATATGTAGATCCGCTGATCAAAACATATCGAAGCATATCCATCGCAGACTGAAATAATATCTGTAATAACTGCATTGGATCATTCCGCCTAAGGCCTAGCCAGAAATGCATATCAATGGCGATGGACCCCACTAACCTCTTCTCCACCTCTAGTACAACCTCTCACTGACTGGCCTCTACCTCTAACTGGTCGGCCTTCACCTTTGGACAACTGACCCCCACCCCTAGCTGGCTGAGCGGGTGGTATAGCAACCAGTGCCCGAATTATGGCACAAGTACCGTGTTATGGCATACTGCTATGTGCCATAGGGCAAACCTAGCGACGTTTCTCAAATCCCTACACACATAGCAAGACCTCTGATAACGTGCATGCTAAACCTAGAACTATCCCCGACCCAAAAACACACAAGGGTAACTTTGTATCTGAGGTGCACTAATAGAAGGGGGAGGTGCATTGAATGCCAGCTACTCGAAATGAGGTCCATAAGCACTATGGCTGCTTGAAGCACCATGAGAAACCTGGAGTGCTAACTGCACTCTACCAAGAAAAAACCCTGCCTCCAGACGAAGCACTGCTAAAACCTAAAAAATGATAGGGCCTCTTGTTAGAGGCCGTCTCTCTCATCTGGCCTCTAATGCGCTCAATCCTCCTACCGATCCCCACTAACTGAGTGAAAGAGGTCTCAGTCTTGGCCTTTCGGGCCATCTAAAGTCTGATTCCATAACAAAGACCCTATTTGAACCTTCACACCTTTCCCTCTCAATAGGGATCAGAATAGCTGCATAGCGAGACAAATAAACAAATCTAATCTCATATTGGGTGACGGTCATGCTACCCTATTGAAGGCTCTTAAACTGGTTGTGTAGCTCGTCTCTCTAAGTGAGGGGAATGAACTTCTCCAAGAACAACTGTGCAAACTGAGCCCATGTATGATAGGTGATCATGTTGGGCTGACCCGCTCATAAACCTATCACAATCTCTTCGCTGAACCATATATCTGAAAGACGGTAAAGTCAAGTCTATTGGACTCAACTAGTCCCACGTTGCATAAAATCTCATGGCAAAGGTCCAAGAAGTCCCGGCCATCCTCTAAAGGTGCACCGTCAAAGTGAGGGGGATGCCACTTTGTGAACTTGTTCAATCACTTTAGCTCATCAGCTGACATCGCGGGTCAATCCCCGGGATGCGTGGCAACAATAGGCTGAACCACCCCAATTGCTTGAACTCCTGGGGTGTAATAATCATGGGCCATATGCTCTGGGGTATAAGTGGCGGGAGTTTGAACTCCTTCCATGGCTGGAGAAGCGGCAGGAGCCATAGAAAACACACTGGCCTGAACCATACTCTCCATGAAGCTAACTATGTGGACTAATGCGTCTTGAAGCATTGAGGTAGTAATGAACCCCTCTGGGACCTGAGCNCCTAAAGCCTTATAGCCTCTAGCAAATAAGTACAGACATCTCCGTATCAATCCTCAAAACTCTACCAAGCATGCTCATGACCTATGCAACCTAGTGCTGTGATACCAACTAGCTGCGACCCAAAATTCCAATAAATGGAGTGGTGATGGTTCCTAACACTGCTTGCTAGGCAAGCTAACACTTAACGATAAATAAGGAACTAGTATAACAGATAACAACATAATAATATGAAACAAGAGTAAAACTCATAAATATACGTAAATAAGTTTAAACCATACACCCTCTACACAACCTCCTAAGACTTAGCGTCACAGAGTACATGAGCTGCTAAGAATACTACATATAAGGTCTAAAGTGAAATAAAATACTATTTGATACAAGGAAATCACAATAATAAGAGCAAAGAAGACTCCGGAGATACTACTAGGATCTGCACCAACATCTGCACAGGAAGTGCAGAAGCATAATATAGTACAGTTGACCCAATGTACTCCGTAAGGTTCGAGCCAACCCTGACAAGGTAGTGACGAGGCTAAGACAAGACACCTACATGTAAACCTGTACAATTAAGTAACAAGAACATAACGAGCGATGTAGCAACATAAAGACGAACAAACTAACAAGTAAGATGACAAGATAAATAACATGAGATAGATAACAAGTATAAGAGATAAGTGATAAAGAACGAGATGATAAAGGAAGAAACAACTATGGTAAACCACAGCTTTATACTTCCACGAGCAACCCCAACAGGCCTTTTTAAATAATAACCATGAGACAACATAGCCAAAATCTCAGGCAATGTAGAAAATAAAGAACCTGGATATCAACCAATGGCATGATATCACCCGTCGTGCTTTTACTCTCAGTCTCACAAGTATATCATAATAGCAAGCACAGAAACACTCTTCGTGTATATTCACTCTTCTCCTCAAGCATGGAAATACCTTTCCTGCAATGATATATCTTCATGCACAATCACTCATCCTCATAAGTATGGTATCACCCTTCGTGCATTTCAATCTTCCTCACCAAGTATTAATACATAAATCCGTACCAAGCAAGGTGGTAAGCACAAATAATATCAAGAAGAGTGATTGAACATATCTTGTAATACAGGAAATAATCATCACTTTGTACCAATAGCCAAATCAACAACTCGATAGACTTATTACCTGATACCACAACAAGTCTAACACAACTACTAACACGAATAAAAATATTCCAAGAGTATTACAATCTAGGTAAAGCATGGATACCATATCACATGAAGCAACAAGGTGTAAATACTAGTTCTACCTGCATGCTCAACCCTTAGCAAACACATACACACTTGTCACCTTGTATATGTGCCGCCCCCAACACATGGACCATATAAAAATTAGACACAATTACATCCTAATTTCCTCAAATTAAGATTAACCAAGACACTTACCTCTTTAATCCAACATCACTTTTCCTTTAGAGTAAGCCTATAAACAACCCAAATCTAGCCAATCAATGTTCAAATAAGTCAAAATAAGTTTTAGAAATTACCCTAGTATAAAAAATGTTCGATCTTTAGCATATTAAAAAAAGTTAACAAAATATTAACCTAGACCCATGTGGTGGAAGTCCGAAATTAAGACCAAATCCCGATTGTCTATTCACCCACGAGTCCAAATATGTGATTTATTTTGAGATCCAACCTCAAATTGATGTCTAAATATTTATAATATAAAATCCTAAATTTCTACCCCAAACCCTATTTTTACTCTAATAAATCTTAGTTTTAGTGATAAAATCTATGAAAAAGTAATAACAATTAAATAAAAATAAGTTAGTTACTAGCATATGATGTTAGGAAGAAGCTGCTCTCCAAATCGCTTCTTTGTGGAGTCTATGCCTCAAAGATGGAGTACAATGAGCCAAATCCCGAAACCTTCTTTTCTTACCCAGTTGCAAGTATCGTAATTGGAAACTCTTTTTTGCAATTGCGATATCACGACCCAAAATTACCAACCGGTCATGNNNAAAATGTTTGATCTTTAGCATATTAAAAAAAGTTAACAAAATATTAACCTAGACCCATGTGGTGGAAGTCCGAAATTAAGACCAAATCCCGATTGTCTATTCACCCACGAGTCCAAATATGTGATTTATTTTGAGATCCAACCTCAAATTGATGTCTAAATATTTATAATATAAAATCCTAAATTTCTACCCCAAACCCTATTTTTACTCTAATAAATCTTAGTTTTAGTGATAAAATCTATGAAAAAGTAATAACAATTAAATAAAAATAAGTTAGTTACTAGCATATGATGTTAGGAAGAAGCTGCTCTCCAAATCGCTTCTTTGTGGAGTCTATGCCTCAAAGATGGAGTACAATGAGCCAAATCCCGAAACCTTCTTTTCTTACCCAGTTGCAAGTATCGTAATTGGAAACTCTTTTTTGCAATTGCGATATCACGACCCAAAATTACCAACCGGTCATGATGGCATCTAACGAACTTTCTAGGGAAGTAAGCATAACAATAACGAATCATAATAACAAAAGTTACGAGAATAATATAAGCCTAAAGCCATCAACATGACATAATAGCGTCAATACATAATAAATTCCCCAGAACTGGTAAATACAAAGTCATGAGCTCTAAAACGGAAATACAAGTCTGAAATACTAAATAACAATACTGCCTGAATGAAAGAAAATAGTACCAAAATGAAAAGAGATGCCAAGACTGCAATCGAGATACAACTCTACCTCGTCTCTCCAGAGATAACTCAGCAACTAGCCTCAGCTATTGGTGGCTCGATCCAATACCTAGATATACACAATTATGTGCAGACTGTAGTATGAGTACAACCAAACTCATTTACTTAGCAAGTATAATCACTAACCTCGACGAGGTAATACAATCAAGAACTATAAATGATGCTCGCTTATCACCTATGCAGTTCATAATTCCAACCAACATAGAACAATAATATGATCAAGTCATGAATTACAGATAAAAAGACCTTGCTGCACACAATTACTTAATGTACTTTGCATAGTCAACAATCCAGCATATAAAGAAGATATACATATAAATCAGGTAACAACCAAGGAAATTATAAGTAAAGATAAAATGCAATAACCAAAACAAACAATGGCTAGCTTTTCTTCAAAAATTCAATAACCAAACCAAACCACTGATCAACTTTCCTCAAACCATGTGTACATCATCAAGAAGGAACATGAGAGGGTGACCTTGGAGGGATGGATCCATATCCACACGCTGCACGATGTAGTCACTTGCCTGAAATGTCAACTGCACGACGTGGTCACGTGCTCAATATCACAATTCACCTGGCGTGGTCACAGGCTCAATATCATAATCCGTCCATCGTATTCATAGGCTCAATATCACAATTCACCTGGCGTGGTCACAGGCTCAATATCATAATCCGTCCATCGTATTCATAGGCTCAATATCACAATTCACCTGGCGTGGTCACAGGCTCAATATCATAATCCGTCCATCGTATTCATAGGCTCAATATCACAATTCATCCGTGGTTATTGGCTCAATATCATGATCCGTCCAGCATGGTCACATGCTCAATATCACAATATGTATGGTTTAGTCACGCCTACTAGTCTAATCCATATCATACAGAAAGCAGTTATACAAGAATACATGTACATGATCAATGAATATCAATTTCATACTCCTAGACTGGTATAAGTAACATGCTAAGGTGTAAGCATGTGCAAAGTGTGCTATCATAGCTCAAATCAAGCAATTGCATCACGAAAGTAGCAAATTATCAGGTTCAATCAGGAGATTAACCTCTATGTGGCCTCAAATATGATTTAAATAGCTCACGAAAAGGGTACAGATATAAGAAACATCACATAATGAATCTTAGTAATCAATTCAAGGCATATAGCCTAAGCACTATCCCGAGTATGAATAATACCAGATGCACGCACATGGGCTCGACCCCACACATGTGCACCACCCATCGCATGTAGCTATTATAAATAAATCAAGCAACTAATATCTCAACCAAGTTTAGGTAAGATACTTACCTCAAGCAAGCCAAAGAAGTACTCTAAGAAGCCCTTCCCGCGTGAATCAACCTCCGGACAGCTCGAATCTGCCAAAATAACTTAATATCATCAATAAAAGCCATAAGAAATATTTCCAAATAATAAAGATGAGATCCTGATTCAATTATGCAAAGTCAACCCAAA
>AWOL01S0042648.1:2955-30799 GCA_000715115.1 Nicotiana otophora | reverse complement strand
CCCCGGTGAAGAATCCCCGTTGCTCTAGTAATGTGAGCATAACATTTGTGATTTGAAAGTTGCCCGCCCTAATGCGGGGAGGGACTATGGCACTTTTCTACCATTCATTCGGCAACACCCGGTGTGGAGCCGCTCTTGGTGGACGTGGGGGTAGAACGGGAAAGTTGTCTTGAGGCGGTTGACCTCGTCTATTTGCTTGAGGTTCAGGAGGAACCTCTTCAACTTGGTCATCTTCCACGTCCACATCCCCCAAAGGCATGTTTTCGAGAGGATCATTGTTGTTGAGAGACATTGTTTCACCTACAATTATTTCACCAAAAAGATTAGTAACATGGAAGGAATAGAAGACAATTCACACACAAAACCAAATATATAGCTAAATCTGTTTTTTATGCTCCCCGGCAACGACGCCAAAAATTGATCTCGCCCAAATCACACTAGGAGTTGGGATAGAATCCACAGGGAGCGTAGATAGGATTGGGTTTATATTCGGACTAAGCAAGTAAAAAGTCGAAGATGCACTTCCACAAACTGTGTTTTGATTATACTTCTAAATTATGCTACGGTTTGAAAATGTAAAGCTAGAGAATAAAAGTTTTGGAGTTGTTTTTTTCAAGTATGTAAATGATATAGGGCTGTGACTTCCACCTAGGTATTTGCCTAACGGGTTGTGGGCTTTAGAGAGAGTTTTGTTGGTCGGGGTGTATTATAGCTATCAACACACAATTACCCACTCAATACCTCTCGGTAATAGGGTGGTTTTGCCTAATTTGTCTTTCTCAAGTCCAAATGGGTAATGCACAAAACAGTTGATTAGATGCCCAGGTCGGGTTTTACTATCTCTAGATTCAACCCTTTAATTGGGACTATCGATTTATTGAGTTCATCCCAATTCCTTGTTAGCCAAGTTTTCCTAGACTAAGTCTCTCTATCTCAGGTAGAGACTAAGTCAAATAGGCTTGAATCAATGTTTGCAACCATTAATTCTACAATTATAGCAAGAACTAGGCTAAATATTACACACCCAACCATAAACAAGCCCTAAATGAAACACCCATTAGGTACCCACACTAAGGTTGGGTCACAACCCTAGCTATAAATTTAGCTACTCATAGTGGGTGATGAAGACAATAAAGAAGAAAAGATGGTTAAACTCATATTTAATGATAAATAGATGAAAATCCAATTTAAAATTGACAAGCTATGATAAAGTTTCCTAAAACAGTAAAGAAAACGGCTACCAACTTTCAGATATTGAAAACTTAACCTAATGTCGTGAAAGCAGTATATTTATACAAAGCTGGAATTTTCGGACAATATTGCCCTTTAGGAGGTTCTGCGGCCGCACAATTCAGTGTGCCGTCCGCACTTTGCTGCAGCTTTTGACAAGAGTGATTTCTGCAGCTGCACAATTCTGAACTGCGATCACACTTCTTGAGTTCTATGGACCGCACAACTCTCGGTGCGGCCGCGCATCTTAAGTTCTGCGGACCACACAATTCTGGGTATGGCCGCACATTTGATTTCTGCGGCCGCACAATTATAGTGCGGTCCGCAGATCTTGATTGTCTTGAATTACCAACTCTCCGAACCTTGACTTCTGCGGCCATACAATTATTGTGCGGTCCGCACTTTTCATTGCAGCACTGACAAATTATCTTCTTGTTCTGCGGCCGCAGACAGAATTCCGTGGTCCGCACTTTAGCTCTTTTTGTTTGATTTTTGTCCTTGTTTAAAATCACTCATTCATGAGTTGAATTTCATCACTTTGGCTTATTTTCCAATACTCTTGTAAATAAGCATATTTCATCAGTTTTCGGGAATACCTTTAAGCGCTTTTGAACTAAAACGAAAGTCAAAATGCGCAAGTAAGTAGTCAAAATTCCTACTTATCACTGCATCCGATCATGAAGCTGCCTCCGCTAAAAGATTAAATAATTTGGATTCGGCCTTAAACTCCAAAGATGAAGAGCTTGCTACTGCCAGGGTGATGTATGCCCAATTGGAAGAGAAGCATAAGAGGACCATTGAGCATAATAGAATTTTCAGCTCTACTGTCCGTGACCTCGATGTCAGTATCCAGTCTGTTAGATCTGTGCGGGAAAACCTTTCTGCTGAGGTCGGCCAACTTTAAGAAGAACTTTATTATCTATCGTCTTCCCTCATTGTTGAAAAAATATATGTTATGTATAGCATGAGGAGAAAAACCTTGGAAGAGACAAAAGCGGGTGTCATTGACTTTGATACCGAAATCGCTAAGGCTCGTGAGCTGGAGTTAGCTACAGAAAGAGGTCTTCTAGCCCTACATTATGCTACCGATTCTTCTGGTTCTGGTTCTGAGTTTTCGGGAACTGAAGAGAAACCAGAAGGCGATGGTGCCGACGGTCAAAATGACAAGGGCAAAATATCAAACCGGCAACGGATCCACCTACTTCGCATGAGGGCGTGGATGCTTCTCTTCCTCTGGGTTCCATAGATGCATCAACTTAGTTCTGCTTTCTTTTTCAAACTTTTGTACTTGTGCTGTTTGGCACATTTGTTGTAAATAAAAATACTTTTTCGTTCAAGTACCATATAAGTTTTCCTCTCTGTGTATTTTCGTTTAAATATTTGCACAAGTTTGCTCTTTGCATATTTTTTCGTTTAAGTATTTGCGCATGTTTTCTCTTTGCGTATTTTTTCATTTAAGTATTTGTGCAGGCTTTACTATTTGCGTCTAATTGTGTAAGGCTTTTGGTGTATTTTCCCCCTAAAGCATTTGGATTTCGGGCACATGTTCTTCCGATGTCAACCATTTATCATGGGAGTTTTCATAAGAGAGGGCCCTTTTTTGTTTACGGTACTCTTAAAGAGGAAGTCTCATGTTCATTACGGTACTAGCATTTGAAGTACTTATTTAACTTTCAAATGATAAAATTAATTTATCATTCAGACATAAAACAAGATAGAAACAAAAGAACTTTACTTTATTCCTTCCATTTTCAAAACTACATAAGCATTCGTTGTGCTAAAAAGAAATTGCCATTTCTTATGGCTAACTTATACAACTTGTTTCTATGGGGCTAGCCGCTCAGTCCCTGGTCCGATGATACAACTATGTTTCCAGGTTTTGTATTTCGGTCGAAGTGGAGGTCGTTATTGTCGTATCCTCATATCATTCCCCAGTGTTCGAATGCGAAGCATGCGAATTTAAACACTGGAAGTTTTACACCTTCGAGGATTCCACTAGTAAATTGCTAGATAATCTTCAGTTCGATAACAAACTTCGCTTCTCCTTAGGAATTTATGCTATCGAGCCAAAGATTATCTAAAACTCCCCCAGTGGCTTCTACTTGTGAATGGTCGGGTAATCTCTATTCGACATCAAACTCAACTTCCCGGTTGGAACTTTGCTATTGAGCAAAAGACTATCTAACCGCTCCGTAATGGTTCTTTGCTTGTGTGCCTTGTCATTTAAATCTTATTTCTGAAGCTTCCTTCGTAGTGCGCTTTTTATTGCTGCCTCGTTAAAAACCTTGCCAAAAAAACCCAATTGGGATAAAAGATAGATGAAGGGAAGAAGAGTATAGCATATACTTTCTGTACATGTGATGTTCATCAGTAATAGTATCTCTTGATTCTCTAACTCGTATGACCCTAGATCAGTGATAGCTGAAACTCGGTAGAGGCCTTCTCATGTTGGACCTAGCTTCCCCGCATTAAGTTTCCAAGTATTCTGAATTACTTTACTTAAAACCAAGTCTCCTACTTTGAAATAACGGAGGTTGGCTCTTCGATTATAATATCTCTCTATTCTATGGTTTTGAGCTGCCATCCTTATATACGCCAAGTCCCTGCATTCGCCGAGTAGCTCCAAATTGACCAACATCGCTTCATTATTTGCTTCTTCGTTTGACCAGAAATACCTTAGGGTAGGTTTACCCACTTCCACCAGGATCAGTGCTTTTGCCCCGTACACAATAGAAAAAGGATTCTCTCCCGTTCTCGATTTGGCTATTGTTCGGTATGCCCATAGTACACCTGGCAGCTCTTTGGGCCATTTTCCTTTAGTTGCTTCCAATATCTTTTTGAGATTTTGTATAATTACCTTGTTCATTGATTCTGCTTGGCCGTTTGTGCTCGAATGATAAGGTGATGATGTGATCCTTTTGATTTCATATCTTCGAGGATTTTTGTGACCTTTGCGCCTATAAATTGCAACCCATTGTCGCAAGCTGTCTTTTTTGATATCCCAAATATGCAAATTATGTTCTCCCATAAGAAATCTACTATTTCACGTTCACCGATCTTCTGATAAGGACATGTTTCAACTCACTTAGAAAAATAGTCAGTTAAAATAAAAAACTCTTACCTTACCGGGTCCCGGTGGTAGCAGTCCAACGATATTCATTCCCCATTTCATGAACGACCATGGTGATTGAACTGAGTGCAACGGCTCTGCCAGTTGATGTACCAACGGTGCATAGCGCTGACATTTATCAAATATCTGAACATAAGCCTTGGCATCTTGATCTATCCGGGGCCAGTAGTATCCTTCCCTAATTAGCTTCAGCACCAAGGAATCTGCGCCCGAATGATTTCTGTAGATCCCTTCGTGGACTTATCTCATTACATAGTTAGCTTCGGAGGCTCCCAAACATCGGGCCAACGAGCCTTGGAAAGATTTTCTGTATAGTTGACCACCTTTCAAACTATATCGCGCTGCCTTAGTGCGTAGCGCCCAAGATGCCTTGGGATCTTCAGGCAGTTTCCCGTGTTCGAGATAGTCAATAATTTTGTTTCTCCAGTCCCAGACCAAATTAGTCGCGTTTACCTCGTAATAGCTATCTGCGTCCAATACGGAGTGCATAATTTGTACGATCATACCAGAGTCCAATCCTTTCATTTCCGTAGACAAACCAAGATTATCTAGTGCATATGCTTCTGCATTTTCTTCCCTCGGGATATGCGTGATTGACCACTCCCAAAACCGAGCGAGCAGAGCATGAACTTTCATCGCGTATTGTTGCATACGTTCCTCCTTGGCTTCGAAGATCCCGTAGACCTGATTTACCACCAATTGGGAGTCACATTTGATTTTTATGACCTCGGAGTCTAGTCCTCGGGCTAATTCGCGCCCTGCAATCCAAGCTTCATGCTCCGCTTCATTGTTAGTCAAAGGAACAATTCTTTTGGCCTGCCTTAGTATTTCTCCTGAAGGCGTGGTTAATACTATACCAATCCCGGAACCTTTCACATTGGAATATCCTTCCGTGAACAAGGTCTAAACTCCTGATGTTGATTCCGACACCATTACTGCTTATTTGGTAGTTAGAAGTAAAAGTCCTGGATTGAAATTGGCCACAAAGTCGGCCAAAACCTGCGATTTAATTGCAGTCCTAGGTTTATATTCTATGCCAAATATGCTCATTTTGGTGACCCATTTGGCCAACCTACTTGAGATTTCATGCTTATGAAAAATATTTCATAGGGGAAAAGTGGTCACCACAGCTATCGGGTGTCATTGGAAATAAGGCCTTAGCTTTCGAGCGATGACTACGAGGGCTAAGGCAAAATTTTCCAGATGTGGCGAGTTTCTGCTCCTCTTAAAATTTTACTAACGTAATAAATAGTAGATTGCGTACCTTTGTCCTCACAGACTAAAACAACACTTACCGGAACCTCCGAGACTGCTAAGTAGTTCAACAGTTTTTCGCCTACCTCCGGTTTTTATAGTAACAGAGGTCTCGACAAATACCTTTTCAAATCCCTCAAATCCTGTTGAAATTCCGGGGTCCATTCAAAGTTGTTCTTCTTTTTGAGCAGCAAGACAAAATGATGGCATTTCTCTGAAGAGCGGGAAATGAATCTGCTCAAAGCGGCCAATCTCCTTGTTAGCCATTGAACCTCTTTTACGCTTGATAGGTGGTCTGGGATATCTTCAATGGCTTTGATTTTATAAGTTAACCTCTATCCCCCTTTGCAACACCAAGAATCCCAAGAACTTACTGGATATGGCAACGAACACACACTTCTCGGGGTTAAGCTTCATGTTTTGCTTCCTCAAGATGTCAGAAGTTTTTTGCAAGTGTTTGAGATGATTAACTGCATTCAAAGACTTAACAAACATATCAACTATGTAAACTTCCATGGTTTTTTCTATTTGCTTTTCAGATATCTTGTTCACGAGCCGTTGATAAGTGTCTCTGACATTCTTTTGCCCGGAGGGCATCACATTGTAACAATATGTGCCAAAATTTATGATAAACGAAGTTTTTTTCCTGATTCTCCGGTTAATTTTGATTTGGTTGTACCCGAAGTAAGCATTGAGGAAACTCATTAACTCGTGCTCGACTGTTGCACCAATATTGTGATCAATGTTTGGAAATGGGAACGAGTCTTTTGGGCACGCCTTATATAAGTCATTATTCGCACATGCAAAATCTATTCTTCTTCTTTGGAACTACTACTACGTTAGCTTGCAGATCAGGATACTTTACCTCTCGGATTGAACTGATATTAAGCAAGTGAGTTACCTCTTCTTTGACTAATTTATTTCTGGCTTCGACAATAGGACTTTTTTTCGTCTTACCAGAGGGATGCTGGGATCCAAGCTTAGTCTGTGTACGACCACTTTTGGTGGGATATCTGTCATATCCGCATGCGACCACACAAAACAATCAACATTAAACTTAAGAAATTCAATAAATTCATACCTGAGCTCGGGGTGCACTCATGTCCCCAAGTTGAACTTCCTTTCAAAGAACATTTCGAACAAAGCGACTTGTTCAAGTTCCTCCGCTATAGAGTTGGTCGCGTCCGTTTCTTTCGGTACCTGAAAATACCTTAGTACCTATAATTGCTATACCGTAGGCTCCCTCCCTTTGCTATTAGAGCCTGAGATACCATTCATCTCCCTTACTGCTGATTGGTCACCTCTTATTTGATTAACTCCCTCGGGAGATGGAGTTTCAGCAAATGATGATATGGTGAATGCACAACGTTCATTTCATGCAACCATGGTGTCCCCAGGATGATATTGTAACTTATATCGCCGTACACTACCTCGAAAAGGGTCATCTTCATCACCCCATCGACATTCGTGGTTAGTAGGATCTCTCCCCGGGTTGTAATGCTTGCCAGATTTAATCCGGCGAGGAGTTTACTGGACGGAATGATACTTCTGGTAAGCTTGGCTTCCTCCA
Organism: Nicotiana otophora; assembly: GCA_000715115.1. Taxonomy (NCBI): domain Eukaryota; kingdom Viridiplantae; phylum Streptophyta; class Magnoliopsida; order Solanales; family Solanaceae; genus Nicotiana; species Nicotiana otophora. Next base: position 23,615 of record AWOL01S0042648.1, on the reverse strand, counting down.
ACACTCTCTATTGGATAATATTGGCCGAACATTTTGGATCCACCAGAACACGTTAAATTTTAAAATCTAAGACATTTAGAGAAATTACCAAGGCGTCGTTATGCGGTGGCAGCAGTCCATTCACGTCTTCCTTCGTAAAAGTAATGTCGTCCTCGGAGACTTCCCGGAATCTCTTGCTCTGGGTTATCGATACTTTTGTCTTTTTTGTCGTAGAAAATATCACGTCATTAATCTCGTTCCTCTCGAAAATTATGTTGATCATCAAGCAGGAGGGATCCTCTCCTACTTTTGAAGGCTCTGCGTTATCACGATTACGACCATATTATTTTTAGCTCGGTCACTTAAAAATTCCCTAAGATTGTCGTTTTTCAGCAATGTCACCATCTCTTCGCGCAGATGCCGGCAATCACCAGTCTGGTGACCGTTTGTCCCGTGGTATTCGCACCACAAATTAGGATCCCTCTGGCTGGGATCAGATCTTATTGGATTTAGGAACCGTGCTTCTTTAATGTTCCTCAGAGCCGACACCAGCTCCACTACGTTGACGTTGATAGGGAAAAGCCTAGGATAGGAAGAATCTCGAGAACCTAACATTTCCTTGTCCTGTAACGACCTGTTATTTCGTCTGCGATCGGCTCTCCTACCAGTAGAAAATTTATCCGCCGATCGGAAACCTCTGCCACGTCCTTCACGTTCATAGGGCAAAAACTGACTCCTTGAAGATCGTCTATATGTGCTAAAATCATCTTTCGATTTCTCCTTATTGTTCTCTCGGTCCCGACCTTTGACTGACACCGGGAAACTGAGCTAGTCATCTTTAGTTCTTATCTTCGATTCGTACTAGTTGTGAACAGCTGCCCAAGTTGTTGCCTGGAACTCGAGCAAACTTTCTTTCAATTTCCAGGAAGCGTCAGAGCTTCTCGGATTCAGACTTTGGTGAATGTTTCAGCCGCCTATTTGTTTGGTATGATCGGTAGAAAAATCCTTTCCTTATGGAATTTGGTTACAAACTCCTGCATCAACTCGGATTCTCCTTGCGCAATCCTGAATACATCGGCCTTTCGAGTCTTTACCTTTCTGGCCCCGGCATGGACCTTTATGAAAGAGCACGCAAGCATCTCAAAGGAGTCTATGGAATGCTCGGGCAATAGAGAATACCACACCAGGGCTCACTTCATAAGAGTCTCCCCAAATTTCTTCAGCAAAATTAACTCAATCTCATAGGGAGCTAAATTGTTTCCCTTTACCGCCATTGTATAAGTGGTGACATGCTCCTGATAATCTGAAGTCTCATCATACTTCGGCACGTCTGGCATTTTAAACCGCTTCGGGATCCATTCTGGTGCCGCACTTGGTTTGTACGGCAATGGTGTATACTTCTTTGAGTCCGGCCCCTTAAGCACTGGTGGTGCGCCCAGAATTTGATCTATTCGGGCGTTTACTTCCCTCATTGATCACTCTCCTTATTGGGACCAAATCCGCTCCTCCTGGACCCATCGGAGCCAAACTCGTCCCTCGGGGTATTATTGTCGATCCTCTACGTTGTTTGATTTGCGGGAGCACCGGGAGGAACTAGACCTCGTCCATTCGCATTGTTCGATGTACCCTACAATGCCTACTTCAGCTCCGTCGTGACCTTATCCTATCGTGTGAGATGGCCTACAATGGCTTCCTGTTGCTCCTGCAAGACCCCTGCTTCGACGACGTGCTCTTCTTCAACATTATCAGGAGCCGCCTCCCGAACAGGTCGCGGATAACGGCTGCCGTGGACCGGCGTGGACTCATTCCCCTTATTGCGGGTATCACTGATTATATCCTCGTGCTGAGGCTGATTTCCTTGGGCCTCAACATTGTTTGTGTTATTAACAGTATTATCTGCCATTTTCTAAGATCTTTTTCTAAGAACAAATAATCAAACAAGTTAGTATAGATGCAGGGATCAATTCAATTACACAACTATCTATGCCTCACGGTGGGCGCCAAACTGTTTATCCGTCAAACGGTATAGTTGAATTTATATGTGGTTTATAGACAACTGAATTAATTTGATCTAAAAATAACAGATGAATTAGACAGAAATATAAGACTTAGCCTTAAAACTAAAATAAATGACATATATCTTAGTTCCGGGCGTAGAGCTACCGGGAGCAATAAGAAGGGTGCAAGAAAGCAAGAAAGTAAAATGCTATTTGAGCTTTTGATGAAGTATAGTATATGCTTGTGAGAAAATTTGTCCCCTTACAATGATTATAGAGCTCACTATTTATAATTTCACCTAGGGAACAAGATTCTAGGATAAAGCTCTTCTTTTATGACAATTATGAGGGCCATTGAAATATGTGTAATGGTGGGCAATGAATACCATATTCTCTGTAACAGATCATGCCCTCAATGCTCTAGAATATTCTGCATTGAATGCTACCGGATGGCTACATTTATTTTGTCTTTATGAGTATCATTCTCTCTTATGACAAGCGAAATCATTGCCTTCGGGTTTGGCTATCTTTTTTCTTCGGTTCCACGTGTCGCTTCCTCGTGCGATCATAAAGTATGAACATATTTTACCCCATACAATAGCTATGAATGGTAAATTTGCTGAAAGTATAGCTACGAATAATAAATATAGTGTAAATATTTGATGTAACACGTAATTTTCTCTTTGAATAATTACCGCTTTAGTGGGAGTTGAAAAATAAAATTTCAACGTGGGACTTCTTGTAAATTCCTAAGCCAAGGCCCTTACAATAAAATTGGGCCAGATGTAACTCTGCTCAAAATGGAGTCTAGACAAGTTTGCTCCAAGATTTGTATGCCAATTACTTTTAGTATTTAAGTTATATAACATTGATAGTGTAAATAAAATATTAATTAGTTATAACCGATTATTACTCAATTTCTTAAAATATCATACATTAATCGTACTCCATTAAGCTTGCTATGAAGAGTTACCGGTTGTAAATCACCTTGACCTTTATAATATGAGAAAATGACCCTATATGACTCCTTAAAATTTTATTAGCCCATATTTTTTCCCATGGACCTGAAATAGCCTTTATGTCCAATTTATTGGCAAATTATAGCCACTATTCCCAATACACTTCTCCCATATTCAGTCGCCTACTCCTCCCCCCTCTCTTTCTCTTCTCATCTTCTCCCTTCTTCAATCTATCAGTGACTTCCATTTTTCCCTCTCCTCTTATCTTTTCCCTTCTTCACTCCCTCATTTTTTTTCTTTTTTCTTTTCTTCTCCTATAGCGACACCAACATACATCTTTTTTAAACTTCTCTTTTTTTTCTTTGAGATCTCCTCCTCCTTTATTTAGATGCAAAAATATCTACCTTATTTGAGTAATTTTCGGCAAAAGCCTGGCGGTGGTATCCGCTTTCTTCGCTTTATGTTCACTTTCAGATAGAATATTGCATGATATTTTTAGGATGAATTTTACAAGATCAAAAACAGAGAAAATAAAATAGCCACGGCCGGAGAAAAATGTTTTTCCGGCCAAGTTCAGTGTCCTCCATTACCGTCAGTGATCCTTTATTTATACATTGTGTAATCAGTGTATACAAATGGTATAATATGGTGTATAATCAGTGTGTATATATTTTACACTAATGATATATTTATTATACACGTATTATACAAAACTGGGCGTGACTGATTACAATGGCTAGTGTTGAGAATATTGTATATAATGTGTATATTATGTATGCACATTTATATGAAAGGTGTATCTACACTTATATAATACATATACACTTTTTATACAAATTTAATGTTGATATAATTTTGTATATATTTATTTATAAAGTATATAATCGTATATACACATTTTATACACATATTATACAAAATTGGGCGTGAAAGATTACAACGGCTACATTGAGTGTTGAGAATATTGTATATAATGCGTATATATTATGTATGCACATTTATATGAAAGGTGTATCTACACTTATATAATACGTATATATTTTTTAATACAAATTCAATGTTCATATAATTTTGTATATAAAATATATAATGTATATATACAGTGCACATAGAATTTATAATTGTATATAAAGTAAATAATTAATATATCTTCCATATATAAAGTGTATAATTTTTCTCTCATAAATACTCATTCTTTCTTTCTTTTTCTCTTTTAGATCTTATTTCTTTAAGTTCAATTTGTCTGTTTATACTACCTTTTGTTTTTTCTTCTTTTCACACTTTCCCCCCCTCTTTTAGTCCTTAATGCTTTAGGTTTGGTGGTGGAATGGGGATGGATGAGGCTGGTCCAGGAGTACGTGAGTTTGCTTTTTGATGATCTATCATTTTGGGGTGTGGGTAGGGCGGTGCGGTGGCAGCAGTGTGTGGAAGTGGTAGCGGTGCCATGGCGATAGCGGCGGCAATGCAGCGACAGGGCAATGCTGAAGCTTTTTTGTGTGGGTGTCTGATAGATGGTGGAAAAGAAAAGGTAGATGCGATAGGGTTGGTGGAATTTGGGCTGACCATTCTAATATCTTTTAGGCTACTAAATGCGTTTGAAATTTTGTGGCTACCAAGTGATATAAGTTTGCAGCGAGTGGCTACAAATGAATTTTGCTCTTATAATATTGTCAATCATAGGACTTAAATCATAATTTCTTTATTAGGCTTAGGCAAGAAACTTAGTGAGAGAAGCTTTCCAATTTCAGGAAATTTAAGAAACCTACTTTTATTATCTATGACTTTAGTGGATACCCATTTAGAGATTATTGTTATGGGAGAATAGAGTATTAGGAAAATTATTAAAAGTTTGGAGTAAAAATGATACTCAAGGACTAATAGCAAAGAACTACAGTAAAAATATAAATAACTAATATGTACCATAAAATTTTAAAACTTTATATAAAAATATACATATATATTGGTGTAATAATAAATTTAAATAGCTACTTTTATAGTCGGTTTGGTTCGATTTTTTCGGTTATTTTTTGATTAAAACCAAAACCAAACCAAATTTGATTTGTTTTTAAAATTCAAAACCAAAACAAAACCAAGCCTAAAAAGTATCAGTTTTTTGGTCGGTTTGGTTCGATTTTCAGTTTTGTTCGGTTTTTCAGATTTTTATGAACACCCCTAGGTGGATGGATGGAATATCCTTGACTAATTAGTAAAAATAGGGCATGTTCTTCGAAAACTCAAAAATTCTGGCAAGAACAATAGAGAAAACTGGAAAAAGATTAACAATGGAGGATCGCCGACCAAAAAACCTTTCTTGTTCTACCAGAAAAATGTGATTCTAACTTGGTGTCAAGTTTGATTTCAATTCTTGAGTTTTTCTATATTTTTGTGATATTCTGGAATACTTTTGTGGCAAATTTGAGTTAGAAAAAATAGATTTATGCTGGTGAAAATCTCCGGCAAAGTTGAGCTCATCGGAGAAAAATGTGCCAAAAAAAAGAAGAAGCAAAGATACAAAAAAATATTAAATTAAAATAATGAGTAAACATAAAAATAATATAAAATAAATGATGTGGCACAAACTGGTTTGGTGCGTGTCATCCACTGATTTCTTTGAAACTGGTGGTTATCTCAAAAGGTGTTATTAAGGTCCGACCGGTAGTTTTGAGTGTATTAACTCTGATCCCCTATTTATTGCCTCTTTTGTGTTATACTATAGTTACATGACTTGACAGGGTATTTGGTTTTGGTTTTGGATGAGTTTCGGAGTGAAAAGGGACACATAGTCCCTAAGTTGGAAGGTTAAGTCGTAGGAGTTGACTGTAGTTTGACTTGTGTGAAGATGACTACGGAATAGAGTTTTGACGGTTCCAATAGCTCCGTATGATGATTTTGGACTTCGGAGCGTGTCCGGATGTTGATTTGGAATCCCGTAGGTTGTATCAGCACGATTTGGCGAAAGTTGGAAAATGTAAGATTTTTGAAAAGTTTGATCGGGAGTTGACTTTATTGATATTGGGGCTGGATCCTAATTTCAGAAGTTACAATAGGTCCGTAATATTATTTATGACTTGTGTGCAAACTTTGGTGTAAATCAGAGTTCTTTTTGAATGAATCGGCGTTGGTTTCGAAATTCGGAAGTCCATAGTTCATAGGCTTGAATTTGGGTTGTGATTCGTAGAATTTGTATTGTTTGATGTGATTTGTTGTATAGAATAAGTATGTTATGTGTTTTAAAACTTTTTGGTATATTCGTACGAGGCTCCGAGGGCCCCGGATGTGAATCACACCTGTAGAGGGTCTGGCCGCATGTGTTGTCATGCAAGTGCGCCTTGGTCATCATAAAAGCGGAGGAGCCAGCTCAGGCCTTAGTTCGCAAGTGCGGACGCCTGAGCACAGATGTGGTTCCGCAGGTGCGACCCTTTTCTCCACAGAAGAGGAATTTGAGGAGGGGACTTGGGACAGTCTCCTTCTCCACATAAGCGGGCTCACAAGTGCGAGCCATGGACCGCAGAAGCGGGACCCCTGGACTTAAGTGGAATCTGCACATGCGATGGTTTTTCCGCAAGTGGGACGTCGCAGAAGTGACCCAAGGACCGCAAATACAGGGATCGTTGGGCAGAAAAAGGAAATTCGAGGGTTTGATTTCATTATTCATTTTGGGACTTTGAGAGCTCGGTTTGAGGCACATTTCGAGGGATTTTCAAAGAGGACTTTGGGGTAAGGAGTTTTTAACTTGCTTTTGATTATTTCCCATGAATCTATTGATAATTGCATCATTTAATTAGTGTTTTGGAGTTTGAAATTGGGAAAAATTGGTAGAAACTCCTTAGGCTAAATTCTTGAGTTTTGAAAGGCGATATGAGGTCGGATTTGAATAATTCTTGTATGGTTGGACTCAATATCGAATGGTCGATTTTTGTAATTTTGGTCGGGTTTCAAAGCGTGGACCCGAGGTGACTTTAAGGGGCAATTTTTTAATTCTTTGCAAAGATCGTAATTTCATGGTTTAAATTAGTTATATATATATTATGAAATTATTTTGGCTAGATTCGTACCGTTAGGAGTTGAAAAATCAGGGGAAATGCCTTCTAGTTAATTGATTTACTATGGTTTGAGGTAAGTGACTTATCTAACCTTGTATGGAAAACATTCCCCTTAGAATTTGATATTGTTGTGATAATTATGATATGTGAAAGCCGTATACGCAAGGTGACGAGTGCGTACACGGGCTAAATGTAAAATTTTTGATTTTATCTATGTAGTTCCCTTTCACGCTTTAATTTAGTTACGTTAACATGTTGTAGTCATCATATTTAGTCTAATTTCACATGTCTACTTGTTTATCTCTTATTTGCAAATTGACCTACATGTTTAGTAGAATTACTTGCTTTTTTTTATTTCGTATTCGGCCAAATACCTAGTCGGCCCCTTAAAGTTGGCTCTAATTTCCATTTTGACACCTTAAGTAAGCTCAATACCTATTGAACACTTCAACTTCAATAAACGTGTGCCGATTAAACACAAATTTAATAATTATACATTGTGTTTGGGGCGTGAATATCACTTGCTATCTACCTGGAAAACAAGACCAATGAGAAAACGACATGTCAGCAAGACAAAAAAATCAAATTTGAACAGAAAAAAGAAAAGAAAAAGGCCATCCACAACCCCTTTGCTGCAACCCCCAACCTACCATCATCCCCAACTCCTCACNTACATTGTGTTTGGGGCGTGAATATCACTTGCTATCTACCTGGAAAACAAGACCAATGAGAAAATGACATGTCAGCAAGACAAACAAATCAAATTTGAACAGAAAAAAAGAAAAGAAAAAGGCCATCCACAACCCCTTTGCTGCAACCCCCTACCTACCATCATCCCCAACTCCTCAACGGCCTAATGCTCTAGCTACTGCAGTTCCTCGCTGAACCCCTTCTTCCTCTTCTCCAAATAACAAGCAGAACCACACACAATCACTAATCTGAGCAAACAATAATCAATTGAAATAAACATATTCGTAAATTCGAACATAAATCAGTGATTAAATTCAAAAAATAGGTATGAATTCAAGGAAGCCAGGTCGTCTTTCTCGCAATGAAGGCTCCGAAAATTTTGAACCAAAACCCAATTCGAACCAGCTTAAAATGCACTCAAACATTAGATTCAGATTTTCAAAAATGTTTCCAACAAGAATCTATAACACCCAATTGATTTCTAGTCAAAGTTTTCAGATCCTTTTTTTAAAATTCAAGCTCGAAGCTCCTTTAATAGAGGTCAAATTTCTCCTCAAATTAATTCTCATCCAGCAAACGGTTTCAGCCAACAAATTCCAACTCAAATGAAATTAGAACTCCAAATTTATTCCCTAAATCTCAAAATCGAGATAAACTGTAATAGTCTATGGTTGACCACACAAAGTTAGAGTTCAAAATTATGATTAAACTTAGATTAGAATATTACTACAGTGGAGTAAGATTCTTAACAATGGAGAGGTTTCTAAGTTTAGGTGGTTTGGCAGTGATGGACTAGTAGGGATGGAATTTGCTGTCAAAGGTCGTGGCTATGGTGGAGTCGTGTTAGATATGATGGTGGCAAAAAAATAAGATTAAAGAGAGAAGAGAAAAAATTAAAATTAAGGAGTATTTCCTTTGCTTTTACTTTCCACGCTCTCAAAAGAGCGTGTAATTACAGACACTGTGTCATGACAGCATATGTGCTCAATAGGTACATTTTTATTGAAGTTAAAGTGTTCAATAGGTATTGATCTTAGTTAAAGTATTAAAATAGAAACTTGAGCTAACTTTAAGGGGCCGCTTAGGTATTTAGCCTTCATATTCATTATTTAACTGTGAATCCTTATTTAAAATTGCTATTCTTGGAATAGTTTACCGTTGAGTTTGTTATTGAGTAGCAAAGGTCGTGGTTCCTATTGAGGCAGAGTGTAATATGTGAAATATCGTTTTATTGAGTTACTCTTCGGTTGTTATTGTTGAGACTTTGGGTATATTGTGGTTGAGCCGTAGGCTCCTTATTATGAAATTTTATTATCATTTGGCTTTTCTGCAAGTTGTAATATTGGATACTTGAGGTGAGAATTGTGATACATTGTGATATTGATACACATGCGGTGGTTAAGGTCTGGGTGTTGAAATGCATGTGGTGAGATAAGGTGGGCTTGATACACGTGGATAGTATGGGAACTACTCGAAGCCATGCGGTGTGATAAGGAAGGCTAAAACACGGGATGCTATTTCGGAATTTTGTTTTTTCAAAATCAGGTACTTCCTATCAGTCCCGACATTAGTGAGCTGATGTTGCTTTGGAGACTTCAAAGTATACCTACCTATGTCTGCAGGCCTCGGAGGCCCTTTTATCCTGATTTTCCTTATGTAATTACACTATCTTAGACAGTGATGTATATGATTGTTCAGAAATGTTACTAGAGCTTGTGACTTATACTTCACCAGATTTTAGAAGTTGTACATTTTGAGTTACAAATTCTATTTATGTAGTTGTTGAAGTTTTGAGATTTTTAGTTTTTATTTCAATTATTTCGCACATTGTTAGGCTTACCTAGTCTTAGACACTAGGTGCCATCACGACATCCTACAGAGGGAATTTGGGTCGTGACAAGTTGGTATTAGAGCTCTAGGTTCATAGGTGTTATGAGTCACAAACAAGTTTAGTAGAGTCTCGTGGATCGGTACAGAGACATCTGTACTTATCTTCGGGACGCTATGAAACTGTTAGGAAAAGCTTCACTTCTTTGATTCCTTATTGTGCGAATTTGTTGACTTCGGGATTCTAAATTTCTATCTTCCAACTTGGTGAGGACACGTACAACTGGATCGGATGACCGGACACCCCCGCCCCCTGCTAGAGCCACGAGGCCGGGGACATCCACGTGGTGTAGCCAGAGCGCCTGCACGAGCTGCTACAGAGGAGCCACCTATAGCTCCAGTTGGAGAGCAAGCACATGAGCTGCATGTTACTGCCCCAGCACTTCAGGAGACTTTTGCCCATATTTTGAGCATGTTCTGTACTTTAGCTCAGGCAAGGTTGATCCCACTTACTCCTGACACATCTCAGGCCGGGGGAGGAGAATAGACTCCCACCGCCTGTACCCTAGATCAGCGGATCCAGGTTTACCATGTCCTAGAGTTCATACCAGTGAAGCCGGCCGGCCCAGTTCAGCTCGAGGCTAGGGCAGCAACTTCGGAGAGGGAGCAGCTCAGGCTCGAGAGGTACAAGAAGTACAACCCTCCAACATTCAACGGCTTGGCTTCAGAGGATTCCCAGGGTTTTCTTGAGGAGCGACACGGTATCCTCCATATTATGGGTATTGTGTAGTCTAGTGGGGTTGCTTTCACGACGTTCCAACATAAAGGAGCGACTTATCAGTGGCGGCAAACATATGAATTGGGTAGTCCTGCCAAGGAAGATTTACTCACTTGGGCTTAGTTCTCAGACATGTTCTTAAGGGAGTTTCCCCCCAGAGTCTCAGAGATGCATGGCGTGTAGAGTTTGAGCAGTTGCGCCAGGGTTCTATGATCATATCATAGTATACGGTCCAGTTTAGTGATTTGTCCAAGCATGCACCAACCTTGGTTGCTACTGTTAGAGAGTGTGTCCATCGATTTATCAAGAGGCTCAACCCTGGTATCAGATTTAGCATGGCCTGAGAATTGGAGATGGATATCGCATACCAACAGGTAGTAGAGATCGCTAAGAGATTGGAGGGTATGTGGGCCTGGGAGAGAGAGGAGAGGGAGTCCAAGAGGCCTCGAAATTCTAGCACATATAGTGGTGCTCGTGCCCTAGTTGCAACTCGTCATGGTAGGGGCTATGTGAACCGCCCTGTTCATTCAGCATTTCCAGCTTCCAGCGGTATTCCGACCACTCCTAGGCCCCAGGCTCCCTATTATGCACCGCCATTGTCTAGTGCACCCCCTGCACGGGGTGCTTTCAGTGGTCAGTCCAGCCGATCAGGACCGAGCCAATCACAACAATCACATTCTTCGAGATCTTAATTTGAGTGTGGTGAAATTCGTCATATAGTGAGGGATTACCCAGACTCAGGAGGGGTGCACCTCCACTGACTACTCAGGCTCCGCGTATTCCATCGGGTCCTCAGGCTTCTCAGTCTATGGTTTTCGCACCAGTTTCCACTCCACTTGTACAACCAGCTAGAGGTGGAGGTCAAGCAGGTAGAGGTCTTCCTAGAAGGGGAGGCTAGGCCAGATATTATCCTCTTCCTGCTAGGATGGAAGCAGTTGCATCCAACGTAGTCATCACAGTTATTGTATCAGTCATGTTTGGTTGTTCTTAGTGGGTTTTAGACCAGAGTCGATTTATTGTTGCTTAGTATGGTAGATTTTGATGTTATTTTGGGCATGGACTGGTTGTTGCCCTATCATGCTATTCTTGATTGTCACGCTAAGACTATGATTATGTTCCTAAAAAGTTATCTCATTTCTAAAGGCTCGGCAGATGGTTGAGAAGGGGTGTGATGCGTATCTAGCATATGTGAGAGATGTCAGTGTTGATACTTTTACCATTGAGTCAGCGCCGATAGCGAGGGATTATCCAAATGTATTCCTGGCGGATCTTCCGGGCATGCTGTCCGATAGGAATATCGACTTTGGTATTGATTTGTTATCTGTCACTTAGCCTATTTTTATTCCTCCGTATCGTATGGCCCTACCAAAGTTGAAGTAGTTAAAGGAGTAGTTGTATGAGTTGCTGGATAAGGGTTTCGTTCGGCCCAGTGTATCACCTTGGGGTGCTTCGGTCTTGTTTGTAAAGAAGAAGGTTGATTCTATGTGCATGTGCATTTATTACCACTAGTTGAACATGGTTATAGTGAGGAACAGGTATCCATTGCCACGTATTGATGACCTATTTGATCAACTACATGGTGCCAGAGTGTTCTCCAAGATTGACTTGCGTTCAGGCTATCATCAGATTCGGGAGCGAGATATCCCGAAGACTGCCTTCATGACTCTGTATGGTCATTACGAGTTCCTTGTGATGTCTTATGGATTGACCAACACCCCAACAACATTCATGCACTTGATGAACAGTGTATTCCAACATTATCTCGACTCTTCAGTCATTGTGTGTATTGACAACATTCTGGTGTACTCTTGGAGCCGGGGGGATCATGAGCAGCACTCGAGGACCATGCTTCAAACCTTGAGAGAAAAGAAGTTATATGCAAAATTTTCAAAGTGTGAATTTTGGCTTGATTCGGTGGCATTTTTGGGTCATGCAGTGTCGAGTGAAGGGATCAAGGTGGATCCGAAGAGGATAGAAGCAGTGCAGAGTTGGCCCAGAACCTTTTCAGCTATGAAAATCTGGAGTTTTCTTAGTTTGGCGGGGTATTACCATTGATTTGTAGAGAGTTTCTCATCTATTGCAACACCTATGACCAGATTGACCTAGAAGGGTGCTCCGTTCAGGTGGACGGAGGAGTGTGAGGAGAGCTTTCAAAAGCTCAAGAAAGCTTTGACTACAGCCCTAGTATTGGTGTTGCCTTCGGGTTCGGGGTCTTATACTGTATAATGTGATGTGTTGTGTATTGGTCTGGGCACGGTGTTGATGTAGAACAGTAGGGTGGTTTCCTATGTGACGAGCGCAAAATACACACTTAAATAATGCTCGCTCATCAAATATAGTATAGTATAATATCATATCTATAGGGATTGGAGTTAAACAATATCGTCGTAGTTTCTAGCTTGATTGCTATTCAAGATTATCAACAATTGAGATGTCTATGATTAATATCTAACATTAACTAAGAATCTAAAGCTATTGACTAATGACTCTCGAGACAAGGAATGAGCAAATAAGGTTATCAGTGGGAGAAGATAAGGGTTGATAGGATAGGTGCAAGATAATTGTTTGGGATCTAAATCTAGACAATTCACTTCTAATGTTCAAGTGAGTCTCTCTAATTCACTCAATTATTAGTTCAAACGTTCAATAAAAACTCCTCTCTCGATTAAGTCTTAACCTTATGAGATGAACCAATTTAAGCACATGAAGATATGCAAGAATGTGCAATGGATTGGTCTTTAGGAAAACCTCTTTCGATTATTCTCCTAACTAGGTTTAATCAATGATTCAACTAGCCTATTTCTATTACTAAGAAGAACTAATGAACTCGCAATAATATAATACAAAGACAACACAAGTTATGCCTCTCTCGATTACATGAACAAGTGAATATAGATGCAGCAGTTAAATCATCCAAAAACGCTTCAATACATAAAATTAGAGTTATAATCCGCAAACAATCATCAATACACCAAATCCATCAAACCCTAAAGAGAACTACTCCATAGATATGTAGCAATTCATCATAAATATCATTAAAGTATAGGAAAACATAAATTCGATCCAAACTCGGGTCTTGAGTAAGGAATGAATGAGGAAATCCTTATGCTCGTATTCTTCCAACTCCTCCTTAGATCGAATATGTGTCAAAAGTCCAAAAATAACTTTTTTCATGTATTTATACCAAGTAGGGTCGGGCCCAGATGAAATCACCTTTTCTCAGCTAAAATAGGATTTTCGCTATGTAAAACTTGCACAAGCATGCCACATGGGGTGACGCGCCATATGGGGCATTAGTGGGAAAATTCAGAGAGTTAGTTCTAACTAACACCAAATATTTGTACAGCCGCGGTGCCCCACCTGCCGCGGCAGTGAGGATTTCTTAGAGTATGGATTTTTCGGGCGTTTTGACGTCCATACTTGGTCCTCGACCCCCGAACATGATCCCGGCTTAATCCCTTGGGATCTTACTCAGACTTCAAAGCTCTAAAACACTTGAATTCATTCTATTACATCCGCATAGCTCGGAATCACTTCTACAAGGCATAAAACACACAATAAGTTCAAAACACTATCGATTAAAGCTCAAACATGAATAAAGTGCAGTGAATTAGAGTGCAATAAGCGACTTAAATATGCAATTATAGCCCACCATCAATACCCCACACTTAAACCATTGCTCGTCCTCGAGATATCAACCTACATTTCATATAGACATGACCTTTTTAAACAACTCTCATAACTCATCACACCAAGAATATTTAAAATAGATTAAGAACAATACCGTAACATCCTGGCCTCAAGATTTGACTCAAAAGCACCATGCATTATTTATAACCCGATCACTTACTCTAACACATAGGTCAACGACATTACCTTTCCTTCGTGAATCAAGTGCCCTCACACAACAATAGAGAGTAGTTCCACATACAATGAAATTTAAGAACAATCAGGAACTCAAGATAGAATGAATTCACTCACTCTCAGAAGTAACATTAATATGCCACAAACGACATACCATTTCATTCCTTACATACTCAGTACATTATTTGTACTGACGCCCCTTTGCCGGGGGACGCTGCGTTTCATGCCTGCAGGTCCCGATAGACAGGTCGAGAGTCCTCCAAGTAGGCTATCAGCTAAACGGAAGATGTTGTTGCGCTCCATTTGCTTCGGAGTTTCTATTGGTCAATATGATTAGGACATATATTGATTGGTATGGCGGGACTTTGTCCCGAACTTTATGACATTTATGTATCCTTAAAGGCTTGTTGACATATGTCGTGTACGTGAAAGATTGTACGACCTTGTCGGCCTATGTTCAGTGAAAGTTTGGTCTTATAGGCATGTATGTTTTATGTATAAANACTCAAAAGCACCACACATTATTTATAACCCACTCACGTACTCTAACACATAGGTCAACGACATTACCTTTCCTTCGTGAATCAAGTGCCCTCACACAACAATAGAGAGTAGTTCCACATACAATGAAATTTAAGAACAATCAGGAACTCAAGATAGAACGAATTCACTCACTCTCAGAAGTAACATTCATATGCCACAAACGACGTACCATTTCATTCCTTACATACTCAGTACATTATTTGTACCGACGTNTATGTGTCAAAAGTCCAAAAATAACTTTTTTCATGTATTTATACCAAGTAGGGTCGGGCCCAGACGAAATCACCTTTTCTCAGCTAAAATAGGATTTTCGCTATGTAAAACTTGCACAAGCACGCCACATGGGGTGACGCGCCATGTGGGGCATTAGTTGGAAAATTCAGAGAGTTAGTTCTAACTAACACCAAATATTTGTACAGCCGCGGTGCCCCACCTTCCGCGGCAGTGAGGATTTCATAGAGTATGGATTGTTCGGGCGTTTTGATGTCCATACTTGGTCCTCGACCCCCGAACACGATCCCAGCTTAATCCCTTGGGATCTTACTCAGACTTCAAAGCTCTAAAACACTCGAATTCATTCTATTACATCTGCATAGCTCGGAATCACTCCTACAAGGCATAAAAAACATAATAAGTTCAAAACACTATCGATTGAAGCTCAAACATGAATAAAGTGCAGTGAATTAGAGTGAAATAAGCGACTTAAATATGCAATTATAGCCTACCATCAATACCCCACACTTAAACCATTGCTCGTCCTCGAGATATCAACCTACATTTCATATAGACACGACCTTTTTAAACAACTCTCATAACTCATCACACCAAGAATATTTAAAACAGATTAAGAACAATACCGTAACATCCTGGCCTCAAGATTTGACTCAAAAGCACCACACATTATTTATAACCCACTCACGTACTCTAACACATAGGTCAACGACATTACCTTTCCTTCGTGAATCAAGTGCCCTCACACAACAATAGAGAGTAGTTCCACATACAATGAAATTTAAGAACAATCAGGAACTCAAGATAGAATGAATTCACTCACTCTCAGAAGTAACATTAATATGCCACAAACGACATACCATTTCATTCCTTACATACTCAGTACATTATTTGTACTGACGCCCCTTTGCCGGGGGACGCTGCGTTTCATGCCTGCAGGTCCCGATAGACAGGTCGAGAGTCCTCCAAGTAGGCTATCAGCTAAACGGAAGATGTTGTTGCACTCCATTTGCTTCGGAGTTGCTATTGGTCAGTATGATTAGGACATATATTGATTGGTATGGCGGGACTCTGTCCCGAACTTTATGACATTTATGTATCCTTAAAGGCTTGTTGACATATGTCGTGTATGTGAAAGATTGTACGACCTTGTCGGCCTATATTCAGTGAAAGTTTGGTCTTATAGGCATGTATGTTTTATGTATAAATTGGTATTCTACTTATTTCATGGCAGCCTCTCCGGCTCAGTTAGATATGATATTATGATATGAAAAGATATGTTACATTGGTACTCGGTTGAGTGAGGGTACTGGGTGCCCTTCGCGGCCCATCGGTTTGGGTCGTGACAGAAGTGGTATCAGAGCAGTTCTGTCCTAGGGAGTCTACAAGCCGTGTCTAGTAGAGTCTTGTTTAAGGGTGTGTCATGCACCACACTTATAAGCAGGAGGCTACAGGGCATTTAAGACTGGCACTCTTTCTTATTACTCTAGATCGTGTGGTAGAGCTTAGTTGTAAGAACTCAAATTCCTAAACTCTATCTTATTCATAATACGACGATTCTTACATCCAAAAAGATTGTTGGTAAGAGATATAGTTGTGGAAGAGTTGAGTCAGAGGAACTCGATTTTACATGATTCTTATGATGAGTAAATGTAAGGTCTTCAGAAGAACATGTGGGTACTAAGACGTGTAAGCTTCTTGATAAGGAGCCTTAAGGCAAGAATATCTATCCACCCATATGGTAAAAAAGAATAAGAGAATAAGAAGGCAGATACAAGTTTCAGCAAGTAAAAGAAGCAAGATGAAAAAGGGTATGAGCTACCCAGCTAATGAAGATTATCACAGAGGAATATAAGCATTTTGAGTTACCTTCAATAGTGACAGAGCTATGTACAATTGGCCACACCGATCTCAGTCATGCCCTATGGGAGCTAACATATATAGTTTAAGAGAAGGACGGGATATCAGGATCCGGCTGGGGTTAGAGTAACCCAAATGGTGGATGGATTGGTTGTGTAAGTTGACATTTTCGAAGGGTATTGCAAGTGTGCTAATAAATCTCCTTGTGAGACACCTAGACGGTACACTCTAAAATAGTACAGGTGGATATGAGTACTACGAAGATAGGAACTGGAAGCCTTGAAGGGATAAATATTACCTTAGTATATCTCCCGTCCCTAGTAGAGTGAGAATGTTAGGCAACCCGAAGAGCCAGTAAATGGAGCAAGGGGAGCTAAAAGCAAAAGAATGTCCTATTGAAATTTTCAAAATAAAGTGATAGACAGAAATGATAGCCGGAAATAAGAAAAGAGTTAATGAAGCATTATGAGTAAGATATGATACATGGATGACAACGGTAGATAAAAAGATGACAGTATTACAGAGTCTATAGTCAAGTGAAGGAAAAGACGAGAAGTGACAGGCCTTGAGACAACAAAAGAGTATAGGTGTTGAAGTCATATCCTCATTTCGAGAAATACGTTCATGACTCTAACATGATTACCAGAAGGAAAGGTTAGACCCAGAGTAATAGAAATTAGTATGGGCTGGTGAGCAAGATAAACTAAACATGAATTAGGGATTGAGTGATTTGATAATGGTCGACATCATGAGAATTTCAGATTTTGTTCCGGCGATAATGGAATGGTCAACAGAAGAAGATTCATGAGAAATTCAGAGAATGGCCATTCAGGAAGGCGCTTCCCTAAAAGCAAGCAATGTGAGCAAAGTTATGCTTAATGGACTGTATGTGCTAGTTATACTAAGTGTCACCCTCGCGAGTAAGGAATTTTGTTATCCTTGGCACAGAAAGATTAACACAAGACGAGTGAGGGTCATCGATGATGGGAAAAGACGTTAAAGATGAAGAGGTAAAACATTTATCGGTAGATCGTCCTAGCTCCAACTCTTAGTACTCCCATAAAATAGGGATATGGAGTGATGTGGCATTAAGTCAGAATTAAGTGGTTCTAATAACATGGAATAATAAAAGAAGAATGTGATAAGAATGAGAAAGGGATAAGATTGCACTTATTCAAATCCTACAGATATGCTACGATTCCAGAACACTATGTAAACACGACGTCAAGGAAAAGAAGTAAGGATTCCTACCCCAGGTGTTATTGATAAATAAGGAGCCAGTGTTAGAGGTAAGTTAAGACAAAGGAAATAACCCAAGAAAGATTACGCAAAATATTGATATGAGAATGGGCCAACGAGTAGCTAGTAGTTGATCCAGAAAGAGCCTAGTTATGGCTAAACAAGAGGACACAGACAAATCAACAGATTGTGCAAGATGGACATAGTGAACCCCAACACGGGGAATTCAGTCTCACAGATACGACATCGTGACCCTTGGGAAATAGTTAGACAAGAGTTGGGGTAGTTAAAGGTACCGTATAAATGTTATGAAAATAAAAGATAGTCTCACTAGGAAGACATTCAAAACTTCAGTTTAGGAGCAACCCTACAAGTACAAGGGCGTGGAAATAAGTAACTACAGATAATTATAGGCGAGGAAGAAAATCAAAAATTCTATTAAGTATACGATGTAATAAGCTCGCAGGTTTACAAGAGTCAGAACGTCTTCCCTAAGTACTACAATGAAAGACTAGCTGAGGAAATAAGGAAGAAGGCTTCAAGCTAAGCACACTGACCTAAAGAGTAAATGGTCATGTAAAAACAAACAGTCTCACTACAACATTGTATGCACTCCATGAGAAAGTGGCGCTTACCGTGGTTAAGGAATGGGAAGAAAAATCAAAAGTTATATTCGAGATCATATGAGTTGCACGAAAATTTCGGCATGCGTGGGAACTAAGATAAGCTAAGTATGCATGCAATAAGTGGAAAACGACCAGGAAAAGTAATTGCTTACATTTAAAGAAAGTTGAGAAGGAACAAAAGGAATTATTCGATCAGTGATCCAGAGTGAGTTACGTTATGAATGCACTTTAGATTTCAGAGTATTATCCATGCAGCATATATGTTAACAATTATATAGCTGTAGAAGACTCTAGTATAAGTTAAAAGAAAGAATTAAGTCCAGGTCATAGACAATGGATTGAATTGTTAGCTGATGGTATCACGGATATTCCATAGCGGCTATGAAAGACTAAAGTAATAACTAATACCAGGAGCCGCAGATCGAAAGATAGCTTAAGCCTACATCAAAGGTGATCAGAGGGAAGAGGAAACTAAAGAGTTACACCAACTAAGTAAATCATGAATCTAATTATTGAACCCAAACAATTATAGACCTCACGATTGAGAACATTACAGGATCACTCTTAAATATCAGAAGTACAAGAGAGATAGTACAATAACCATATTCTATAACGGCTCTATGATAAAGCCAGTCAGAAGAGTACTGGCCTCATAAGAAGTCAATATGAAGCTCCCACCAGAGTGTGTATGCATCAGAGGTGCAAGTATTATAATAGAGCTTCAAGTCGCAGATGTGAATTATACCTATGTGGAAGGGAGGTCATTAAAGAGATAGAAGATGTGATGCGAGATTTAAAGATAAGTAAGGTAAAGGTGAACAACGTACGAGATACTCAAATGCAGTAGGTTATGAATAGTCCATACTTCGGATAAAAGGCTAGAAGCGCGGGGATTCAGTATCCAAGAATGATATCGGCATCATCAGTAGCATGTAGTCTATCCTATAGTTTTTAGCTATCGAGAAGCCTAATTAAGAGAGTAAAAAAGAGTTAAAGACGATGCGATGTCTTGCTTGATGTTCCAAAATAACACAAGAAAATCTATGGTGCAAGCAAGTTGAAAAACGTTTGCGAGTAGTATAACTAGATATGTGTAGGTCACAAGCTAAAGTATGGTAAAGCGACAAGTTTTTAGGAAGACAGGAGTAAGGATAAGAAAGGGCGAGTGAGAAGGTGATGAGAATGGATAAGTCCTTAGGATTAAGCCCATGAAAACTAGAGAGCTAGTGGTTTCTCTAAGTAATAGAAAGCTCAGTATAGCCTGAATGAACTCAAAAGAGTCTAAGACTAATATCATTTAAAAGAGATGGAATGTTGCCCTGGTAGTAAAATGCGGGTATACTTGTGATAAATGAAGGATGACATTTGGACCTTCGATTGAGTGATGAATTGAAGGGATTTCATGAATTATACAGGATTAAAATACCCACGTAAGTGAGTCACATTGGGATGCCACAAAGTACGGTTATTAAAGTACAATATCGCCGCTAAGTGGATCAGGAAAATCACTTCGAATATTCCTCGATGCAACGTAAACCCTAGTGGCAATGTTTTACGTAAGAAGTTTCAAGATATTAGTGGTGGATTGTAGATCAACATTGAGTTAAATCAACAATAGATGGATAGAAGTTACAAAGTACAAAATGCGATATGGCAATATTCGTAAGTTCGATAAAGTACCGACCGAAGAACTTTAATACACCTATAGATGCCCAGAGGGACATCTTATCAAGTTTTGTATATGTTCCCAAAGTGAGGCCTAATGATTGGCTAAAAGCTGAAGGGAAGAGTCGCATAGAAACACATGCAAGGAAAGAGTCGTACAGGCTGCATGGCAGAAGGTAGCAAGAGTTATGAGATTGGAAGAATTCCGACCACAGACCGTGGTGTGAGAAAGAGGCCTAAAGGGGGGAATGCTCTGGCCTTTGGATTTATTCAAAGAACAGTTGCCTCAATAGCAAGAAGAATATTAAAGTATTCGGAAGACATAAGTTATGAAAATGATAAGTGCATCAGTCAACATT
>AWOL01S0042644.1:0-19330 GCA_000715115.1 Nicotiana otophora | reverse complement strand
TTTGAATGTCAATTCGAAGTTGGATTTGAGTGAAACTAGTATGGTTGGACTCGTGAGTTAATGGGTGTTCGTAATTTAGGCTNGGTTCCGGAGGCCTCAGGTGTATTTCAGGGTGAGTTTTGAGCAAGTCCGGGCATTTTCGGAACTTAGGTATGGTTCTGGTGCTTTGAATATCGCGGACCTTAGCAGAATTTTGCGGACCTCAGTAGAATTTTGCAGACCACATAATTTTGCCGCGGCCGCACTCCGGGGAAACGTTCTGCAGATCCGCTGGTCTGACTTCGGAAGCCTATATCTTTTGATATACAAGGAATTTTGAGATAATTCAAAAACGAAAGTTGTAGCCCTTCATATCTGGTTTCCAGAAGATTAAAGAAGTTATCATTTGGACATTTGTAGAGACAGGTATGGCTAAAATACTAAAGCCCAGCAGTACAACCACCAAAACGTGCGGCCGCAACAGTGTTTCGCGACCGCAGGACCTTGGAGGCGCGGCCGCACTTGGAATTTCGCGGACCGCGTAGTGGGAGTTCAGAAGGAGCACTATATAAATGGGGTTTAGGGCATTATTTCATATTTTGGACCTAGGGAGCTCGGTTTGTGGTGATGTTTCGTGGGTTTTTCAAGAAATTCATCGGGGTAAGTGATTCTAACTCGAATTTGGTTAATATACATGAATATATCAATGATTTCATCATCTGATTAGTTCTTTGAGGTGGAAATTTGGGGAAAATTATAGAAATTTTATAAAAATGAATTTTTGGGTTTTGAATGTCAATTCGAAGTTGGATTTGAGTGAAACTAGTATGGTTGGACTCGTGAGTTAATGGGTGTTCGTAATTTAGGCTCGGGGGCCGGGTTTGAGCCAATTTCAGGGTTTTAGTTTAAATTGGTAGTTTTTATTGTGTAATTCATTCCATTAGCGTATATTGATGGTATTGCACTGATTGTGAATAGATTCGGAGCATTTGGAGGCCGAGTCGAAAGGCAAGAGCATCGCGAGGTAGAGATATGACCAGTTTGAGGTAAGTAACTCTTTTAATCTTGGAGCTGAGGGTATGAATCCTGAATATATGTATTATGTGAATTATTGGGAGATGACGCACATGCTAGGTGACGGGCGTGTAAACTTTCATTATAGAAATTGTGACATAATTATTTCTGTGGAATTTTGTAGTTAAATAATCTTGGCATTTTCCATGCGGTTTTATGTGTTAAATAAATTGAGATGAAAGCATATTAAAAATTATGTTGAGGCTATGTGCCAGTAGTTTTGGGACCCACAGAGGTCATATTGCTGTGAATTATTTGTTTTAAATTGAAAATTCATACTCAATCCTATTCATTTCATTACATATCATATCTCAGTCTCTGTTGTTATTTATTGATGCACCATATCCTCATTTTTGGGCTATTCTCATGACATTGTGAGCCCATGAGAGAGAGACTGGAGAGATTGATGACTGAGAGAGGCCGAGGGCCTGATCGTGAGGATATTGTTGGGATCGGGCTGCACGCCGCAACAGGCCATGTTGGCTTTATATAAATTATTACTATTATATGGATCGGGGCTGCCTGCCTGCAGCAGGCCTTATTGGCTTATTATGGCACGTGAGTTGTTTGTGCGGATTCTGATATGATATTATAGCACGTGAGTTGTCCCTGCAGCACGTGAGTTGTCCGTGCAGATTATAGCGCTTAGGCTGTAGGAGCCCCTCCGGAGTCTGTACACACCCGCAGTGAGCGCAGGTACCTACCGAGTGCCGAGTGCCGAGTGCCAAGTGCCTAGTGCCAAGTGCTGAGTGACTGGGAGGCATGAGATATGGTGAGGTATGCCCGAGGGGCTGTGTACGAGTGATTGTGAGGTATGCTCGAGGGGATGTATACGAGTGATTGCGAGGTCTGCCCGAGGGACTGTTTATGATTTTATCTATGAGTTGCATCGCATTGGCATGCACACATAGCATACAGGCATAAAGATGTATTTTCCTCATGCTGTACAACATCACCTCATTTATGATTTCTCACACATTTTGAAAGATGGGCATAGTGATGCATTTGTTTTTACACGGGTTATCTGGAAGGAAAATGAAACATCTCATTTATTATTGAAAGGACTTTTGGGAAAAAATATTATTTTCAAACTTATTCATATTTTCGGTAACTTCGGTAAATGATTCAGGTTTTCACTGATGTACTTGAAAGCAAGAACTATTACTTTTGAAATCGTTATTTAGCTGAGCATTTTATCTTTGAATTATTTTTGGTATTATTTGTTTTATGTTATTATGGACTGTTGTGGACTATTGGTTTGGACCCGACCTTGGTGGAAGCTCGTCACTACTTTCAAGCTAAGGCTAGGTTTGTTACTTACTCAGTAAATGGGGCCGGTATTACAGATACTACACTTCTGCACATTGCGTGCAGGTGTTGGCTGTTGTTGTTGCTGTGCTCGATGGTTGCGGGATTTGAAGATGTACCTGCATTCCTATTGTAGCTGCCTCTTGTTCATGGTAGCCTTAGATTTATAAAAGCTCTGTTTATGTACTATTCAAACAGACTATGTATTTATTTCGTTTCCACTTTGTAAACTCTATTCTTAGGAGGTCATGATTTGTACTGCCATTTCTTGGGGATTGTATAAGATTAAGACCTTTATTTACTTAAATTGCTTTAATAATTATTATTGTAATTGGATAGTTGGTAATTGGCTTACCTAACGGGTTGGGTTAGGTGCCATCACGACTAGTTGGATTTTGGGTCGTGACATGTACTTGCGTCCCGGTTGTAGCTGCCCCTTGTTCGTGGTAGCTTTAGGTCTATTGAACTCTGTTTATGTACTTCTCAAACAGACGATGTACTTATTTCATTTCGGCTTTGTAAATTTTATTCTTAGAAGCTTATGATTTGTACTACCAGTTCTTGGGGAATGTATCAAATTCAGATATTTCTTTACTTAATTGCTTTATAAATTGTTATTGGAATTGGTTAGTGGTTAACTGGCTTACCTAACGGGTTGGATTAGGTGCCATCACGACTAGTTTGATTTTGGGTCGTGACAATAAAGTCTGACTGATAAAAATACTGTTTGAAAATATAGAACAATACAATACTGAAAGGAAAAGAGTCAAGGTCAACGGACGCCAAGCAGCTACCTTGATAGTTTCCAACGGATAACACTCTAAGATCTAACAATCGCCGTATCCGGAAGCACCTGGATCTGCACATGAGGCGCAGAGTGTAGTATGAGTACAACCAACTCAATAAGTAACAGGACTAACCTTTGGGCTGAAAGTAGTGACGAGCTCAGCAGGTACAGTCCAGTATAGAAATAACAGTACAGAAATGTAGGCATGCTTTCAAGTTCAACATTTAAACTCAGTATTGTATATGGCCAATCTAGCCTAGGGAAAAATTCACCCCATAAATATACACATCAACTATCCGTCAGTAACTCAGTACCGTATAAGGCCAATCCAGCCCATGGGTAAATTTATTCCCAAATATAGATGACTCGGACAAGATCCATGTCCAGGGAAAATTCATCACAATTATAAATAAATAAAGCAAGTCCATGCCCTAGGAAGTCCATCCTGAACATTTATAAATAAATAAGGCAAGTTCATGCCCTGGGAAGTCCATCCCGAATATAAATTATCTACGCTCACTGTGGGGGGTGCAGACTCTGGAGGGGCTCCTTCAGCCCAAGCGTGATATAAAGCCGATGTGTCCTGCTGTAGGCGGGCAGACCCGATCCATATAATTATAAAGCCTATAAGGCCTGCTGCAGCAGGCATCCCCGATTAATAAAATAATATATATATATATATATATATATATATATATATAAAGCTGATATGGCCTACTGCAGCGCGCAACTCGATCCCATCAATATCCTCATAATGGATGAACATGACTGAGTATGAAATTTACATTTTGAAAATAATTAATTCAACAGAAACACGACCCTATGGGTCCCAAAATATTGGCACATAGCCTAAACATAATCTTTAATACGAGCCTCAGCTCAATTTCTCCAACACGTGGAGAATATGAAGATAATAACATGATTATTTAATTTTACATCTTCACAGAATTTATTTAAGTCACAATTTCTATGGTGCACACCCACACGCTCGTCACCTAGCATGTGCGTCACCTCCAACAATTGATATAATACAAATCTCGGGGATTCATACCCTAAGAACCAAGTTTAGAAATGTTACTTACCTCAAACCATGTAATTCTTTACTCCGCTATGCCTTTGCCTCGCGAATTGGCCTCCGAAAGCCTTGTATCTAGTCACAATTAATTCGATTCAGTCAATACAAATTATTGGAATTAATTCCATATGAAAATACTAATTTTCCAACAAAATCCGAAATTTAACTCAAAAGACCGCCTGTGGGGCCCACGTCTCGGAACCCGACAAAAGTTGTGAAATATGAACGCCCATTTACCCACGAGTCCAACCATACTAAATTTACCCAATTCCGACATCAACTCGACCTTAAATTGTAATTTCTTATTTTGAAATCCCTAGGCCCAAATCCTCCATTTACACATCAAAACACGTAATCTAGTTGGAATAATCGATGATAATTCAATATTATTGACTAACAATGATCATAAGTGACTTACCTCAAGCTTTTCCGTGAATTCTCTCTGAAACATTGCCCAAAATAGTGTTGCAAACGTCCAAAATGACAAAAAATGTCGGAACCCATTGTTTTTGTACACTGCCCAGCGTTTCCGCTTCTGCGGAGTACTTAACCCCATTTTCGGTCTCGCAGATTCGAGGTCCTGCCCGCTTCTGTGGCTCCTTTTGCTTCTGCGGACAAGAGGTCCGCTTTTGCGGTTGCCCGAGCCGCTTCTGTGAAGAGGCCCCTCCCCTCTCACTTCCGCTTCTGCGATCAACTCGTCACAGGTGCGAGTCCGCTTCTGCGGTCCTGCGTGTGCACCTGCGACCCCTGACCTTGCCAAGCCAATTGCGCTTATGTGCAACCAAGCTCGCACCTACGAGCTAACTTCCGCAGGTGCGGTTGCATCAGAGGACCAAAATTTCCAACAACTATTTAAGTCCAAATTTCAATCCGTTAACCATCCGAAACTCACCCGAGGCCCCCGGGACCTCAACCAAATACATCAACAGGTCCTGAAATATTATACGAACTTAGTCGAAGCCTCTAATCATATCAAACAACACTAAAAACACGAATCACACCCCAATTCAAGCCTAATGAAATTAAGAAATTCCAACTTCTACATTTGATGCCGAAACCTATCAAATCAAGTCCGATTGACCTCAAATTTTGCACACAAGTCATAAATGACATAACAGACCTATTCAAATTTCCAGAATCGGATTCCGACCAGGATATCAAAAAGTCAACTCCCCGGTCAAACTTTCAAACTTATATTTCTATTTTAGCCATTTCAAGTCTAATTTAACTACAGACTTCCAAATAATTTTCTGGACACGTGCCGAAGTCCAAAATCACCATATGGAGCTATTGGAATCATCAAAATTCTATTCCGAAGTCGTTTACACATAAGTCGATATCTGGCCAACTATTTCAACTTAAGCTTTAAATTTTGGAACTAAGTGTTCCAATTAATTTCAAAACCTCACCCGACCCGAACCAATTACCCCGACAAGTCACATAGCAAAAATAAAGCATAAATTGAGCAGTAAATGGGGGAACATGACTGTAATACTGAAAACAACCGGCCGAGTCGTTACATTCTTCCCCTCTTAAATAAACGTTCGTCGTCGAACATGTTTAGAATCATACCTGGAGCCTCAAATAGGTGTGGATATTTTCTCCGCATCTCCCGCCCAGTCTCCCAAGTAGCTTCTCCGACTGGCTGGCCTCTCCACTGCACTTTCACTGAAGCTATATTCTTTGATCTCAACTTTCGAACATGCCGGTCCAAAATGGCTGCCGTCTCCACATCATAAGTCAAATTACTATCTAACTGCACTGTACTGAAATCCAAAACATGAGACAGATCTACGACACACTTCTGGAGCATAGATACATGAAATACTGGATAAACACCCGATAGATTCGGCAGCAATGCAAGTTCATAAGCCACCTCTCTAATCTTCTTAATTATTTCAAAAGGCTCAATATACCTAGGACTCAACTTGCCCTTCTTTCCAAAGCTCATAACATCCTTCATAGGCAAAGCTCAGAGTAGTACCTTCTCTCCTACCATGTAAGAAACATCGCGAACCTTCCGGTCGGCATAACTCTTATGTTAGACAGCGCCATACGAAGTCGATCCTGAATCAATTTAACCTTTTCCAAAGCATCCTAAACTAAATCAGTACCCAATAGCCTAGCCTCACCCGGCTCAAACCAACCCACCGGAGACCGACACTGTCTCCCATATAAAGGCTCATACGGAGCCATATAAATGCTCAATTGGTAGCTGTTATTGTAAGGAAACTCCGCCAGTGGCAGAAACTGATCCTAAGAAACCGCAAAATTTATAACACAAACGCGTAGCATATCTTCCAATATCTGAGGGTGAAATGATGTACTAAACTGAACCTGTGTGCCTAATTCTCGTTGTACTACTCTCAAAAGTTGGGATGTAAACTGCGTGCCCCGATCTGAAATGATGGACACTGGCACACCATGTAGGAAAATAATCTCACGGATATAAATCTCATCCAACCGCTCCAAGGAATAAGTAGTACCAACTAGAATAAAATATGCGGACTTGGTCAACCGATCGATAATCATCCAAACATCATCAAACTTCCTCAAAGTCCGTGGGATTCCAACTACGAAGTCCATGGTAATACGCTTCCACTTCCACTTTTGAATTTCAAGTTTCTGAAGCAATCTGCCCGCTCTCTGATTCTCGTACTTAACCTGTTGACAATTTAAACACCGAGCTACAAAACCCACTATATCTTTCTTTATTTTTCTCCACCAATAGTGTTGTCTCAAGTCCTGATACATCTTAGCGGCACCCAGATGAATGGAATACCGCGAACTGTGGGCTATTTTGAGAATCAATTCACGTAGTCCATCTATATTTGGCACACAAATCCGACCCTGCATCCTCAATACCCCATCATCCCTAAAAGTAACATATCTGGCATCACCGTGCTAAACTATGTCCTTAAGGACAATAAAATGAGGATCATCATATTGGCGCTCTCTGATACGATCATATATGGAAGACCGAGAAACCACACAAGATATAACTCGACCGGGCTCCGAAACATCTAATCTCATGAACTGGTTGGCCAAGGCCTGAAAATCAACTGCAAGAGGCCTTTCACCAATAGGAATGAATACAAGGCTACTGATACTCACCGCCTTCCTACTCAAGGCATCGGCCACCACATTGGCCTTCCCGAGATGATACGGAATACTAGTATCATAATCCTTTTGCAACTCCAACCATCTTCGCTGCCTCAAATTTAGATCCTTCTGTTTGATTAAGTGCTGAAGACTCCGATGATCTGTAAATACCTCACAAAACACACCATAATGATAGTGCCTCCAAATTTTCAATGCATGAACAATAGCTGTCAACTCTAAATCGTGAACATGGTAGTTCTTTTCATGTGGCTTCAACTATCGTGAAGAATAAGCAATCACTCTACCCTCCTGCATACCCTCCTACGTTAAGACATACCCAATACCGATTCAAGAAGCATCACAATATATTGTATAAGAGCCTAAAGCTGAAAGCAAAACTAGAACTGGAGTTATGGTCAAGGCAGTCTTGAGCTTCTGAAAGCTCTCTTCACACTCATCTGACCACCTGAATGGAGCACCTTTCTAGGTTAATTTAGTCATGGGCGATGCAATAGACAAAAAACCCTCCACGAAGAGACGATAATAACTGGCTAAGCCGAGAAAACTCTGAATCTCAGTAGCTGAAGATGGCCTGGGCCAACTCTGAACTGCCTCTATCTTCTTTGGATCCACCTTAATTCCATACACTATGTTCCCCAAGAATGCCACCGAGCTAAGCCAGAACTCACACTTGGAGAATTTGGAATAAAGTTTTTCCTCCCTCAGCCTCTGTAGTACAATACTCAAATGATGTGCATGTTCCTCCTGGCTACGTAAGTATACCAGGATATCATCAATAAATACTACGATAAACAAATCAAGATACGGCTTGAATACACTATTTATCAAGTGCATAAATGCTGCTGGGGTGTTGGTCAGCCCAAAAGACATCACAGGAAATTCATAGTGACCATAGCGGGTTCAGAATTTCGTCTTTAGAGAATCTAAATCCCAAATTTTTAACTGGTGATACCCAAACCTCAAATAAATTTTAGAGAATACCTTCGCTCACTGAAGTTGATCAAATATATCATCAATACGAGGCAAAGGATACTTGTTCTTGATTGTAACTTTGTTCAACTGCATGTAGTCGATGCACATCTGCATAGTACCATCTTTCTTTTTCAGAAATAGAACTGGTGCACCCCAAGGAAACACACTAGTCCTAATAAACCCCTTATCAAGAAGTTTATGAATTTGCTCTTTCAATAATCTCAATTTAGTTGGTGCAATACGATATGGAGGAATAGAAATGGGATGAGTGCCAGACACCAAGTCAATACCGAAATCAATATCTCTATCGGGTGGCATGTCCGACAGGTCTGCAGGAAATACATCCAGAAAGTCTCGCACTACCGGTACAGAATTAATAGTAGGAGTGTCTGCAGCAACATCTCTCACAAAGGCCAAATATGACAAACACCCCTTCCCAACCATCCGTTAGGCCTTCAAATAAGAAATTACCCTGCTGGGAACATAATTTAGGGAACCTCTCCCCTTCGCCTCCGGCAATCCCGATATTGCCAACGTCACTGTTTTTGCGTGATAGTCCAGAATAGCATGACATGGAGATAACCAATCTATACCCAAGATTACATCGAAATCAACCATACTAAGCAATAATAGATCAACTCTAGTCTCAGGTACACGAACAGGTAAAACTAATGACTCACAGGGTATATCCAGATAACGAACAAAATATGATGAAACATACAAATATGTGGAACCAGGGTTAAATAATATACAATATTCCATGTGACACACTAAAACAATACTTGTGATCACTATATCTGAAGTAATTGTATCTGACCTGACAGGAAAAGCATAGAATGAGGCCTGACCGCCACCTGATCGGCTGACCCCTAACAGACTGAACCCCACCCCGAGTTGGCAGGATGGGTAGTGAAGCAACTGGTGCATGAGTCCTAGCCTGACTCCTCTGCTGAATTGGACCTTGCATAAGGAGGGGACAATATTTACTCACATGACCCAGCTCTCCACACTCATAGCAATCCCTCACGAAAAATGGCGGCGAGTTCTAAGGCAAACCTCGAGAACCAGAAAAACTACCAGAAGAACCTGGTACAGATGAACCCTAAAATGATGGTGCACAAGATGAACTCTGAGTTGGAAGTGCACCAAGAGAAGACTCGCTCTGTTGAGTACTATATGAACCATGGCTAGCTGATGCGCCACGATGGGCTGAATTAGCCATCAGAGCGGGCCGAAAAGGACGACCCCTACTGTGATAGGGCTATCCCCCAGAAGGAACACCACTGGAACTACCCGGGCCACAAAACCTCTTGGCCTCCCTCTCCTCATGCTCTTGAGTACGGACCATCTCTAGCCGTCGAGCACTGTCAACCACCTCGTCGAATTTAGCACCTGCTACATTTCCTAGATTCATAACAAAATAGAGCTGCTGGTTGAGGCCATTAATGAACCTCCTGATCTTCTCCCTCTCAATGGGAACCAACCAAACTACATGACGAGCCAATTCTGAAAATCGCATCTCATACTGAGTCACGGACAAGTCCTCCTGGCGTAAGTACTCGAACTACCTACGCAGTTCCTCTCTGCGGGTCTGTGGCACAAACTTCTCCAGAAATAATACGGAGAACTCATGCCATGAAAGTGGTGCTGCACCAATTGGTCTGCTTCTCTCATAAGTGTCCCACCATCTGAAGGCTGCCCTAGAAAACTAAAAAGTAGTGAACAAGACTCCACTGGCCTCCAGAATACCCGCTGTCCAAAGCATCTGCTGGCACTTATCCAGGAAACCCTGAGCATCCCCTGACTCATAACCGCTAAATGATGGAGTTCGACGCCTCCCAAATCTCTCAAGTCTCATATGCTCATCATCAGCCATAACAGGGACTACCGGGGCCTGAGCAACTGCAACCGGCTGGACTGGTGGTGCCTCCGGTATCTGAAGTCCCTGCACTACCTGCTTTGGAGTATGGGAAACAGGGGTATGAGTATGTCCCCCGTCCTGAGAAGTGGCAAGTGTGGCCTAAGTCGAAACCACCTGAGCAAGACCAGTGCAAACTGTCAATATCTATGCTAGTGCCTCCTGAAGGCCTGGAATCACAATAGGTGCAACTGGTGCCTGAGCTAGTCGTGTCGGCTCAGCTATATCTAAATTTGTACCTGAGCTGGAGCAACGGGTGGTGCTACAGGTGCTGCTTCAACTATTGTACTAGCTACATCTCGACCTTTACCACGGTCCCGGCCTCTCGCGGCCCTAACTGGTGGCACTAGTGGCCGACCGTCCGATCCGGTAGTACATGTCCTTACTATCTGTGAGAGAATAGAATGACATAAATTTTAGTTTCTGGAATCGTCAAATCCGCATGGCAGAATACAAGAAAATTAAATTTTCCTAAGGGTTCGACAACCTCTCGAAGATAAGTATAGACGTCTCCGTACCGATCCGCAAGACTCTACTAAACCTGCTCATGACTCGTGAGACCTATGTAACCTAAGCTCCGATACCAACTTGTCACGACCCAAAATCACACATGTCATGATGGCGCGTATCTAAATACTAGGCAAGCCAACAACCTCAATAAACCACAATTTCTTCAAGTTTGAAAACATCATATTTACACTCAATATAAAAATCTCACAAATACTCATATAAAACAATCCCAAAACCTGGTGTCACTGAGTACATGAACATCGAAACGATAACAAAGCTCGACCGATAAAAACACTATCTAAAAATATAGAATTGTTCAATACTGAAAGGAAGAGAGTCAAGGTCAGCGGACGCCAAGTAGCTACCTTGATAGTCTCCAACTAATAACACTATGAGATCTAACAGTCGCCGTATCTGGAAGCACCTGGATCTGCACACGAGGTACAGAGTGTAATATGAGTACAACCAACTCAATAAGTGAAAAGACTAACCTTTGGGCTGATAGTAGTGACGAGCTCAGCAGGTACAGTCCAGTATAGAAATAACGGTACATAAATGTAGGAACCCTCTGTTTTTGTACACGTCCCATCATTCCTCTTCTGCGAAGTACTTAACCGTATCTGCGGTCTCGCAGATGCGAGGTATTGCGCTCTTCTGCGGCTCCATTCGCTTCTGAGGACAAGAGGTTTGCTTCTGCAGCCTCGCATTTGCGGTTGCCCAAGCCGCTTCTGCGAATATGCCCCTCCCCTCTCACTTCCACTTCTGCGATCAACTCGTCGCAGGTACGAGTCCGCTTCTGTGGTCTTGCGTGCACACCTACGACCCCTGCCCTTGCCAAGGCAATTCCTCTTCTGCGCAACCAAGCTCGCTTCTATGAGTTAAATTCCGCAGGTGCGGTTGCACCAGAAGGCAAAAATTTCCAGCAGCTAGTTAAGTCCAAATTTTGATCCGTTAACCATCTGAAACTCACCCGAGGCCTCAGGGACTTCAACTAAATACACCAACAAGTGCTACAACATCATACAATATTAGTCGAAGCCTTAAATCACATCAAACAATGCTAAAAACATGAATCGCACCCCAATTCAAGACTAATGAAATTAAGAAATTCCAACTTCTACATTTGATGTCGAAACCTATCAAATCAAGTCCGATTGACCTCAAATTTTGCAAACAACTCATAAATGACGTAATAGACCTATTCAAATTCTTGGAATCGGATTTTGACCCCGATATCAAAACTTCAACTCCCCGGTCAAGCTTCCAAACTTAAATTTCTATTTTAGCCATTTCAAGCCTAATTTAACTACGGGCTTCCAAATAATTTTTCGGACACGCTCTTAAGTCCAAAATCACCATACAGAGCTATTAGAATCATCAAAATTCTTGTAACGACCTGGCCGATCATTTTGAGAATTTTAACACTGTTCCCCTATTTACTGCTCAATTTATGCTTTTCAGTTATTTTATGACTTATCGGGTTAGCTGGTTCGGGTCCAGAAGGATTTCAGAGTGAAATGAGACACTTAGTCTCATAATTAAAAAACTTAAGTCGAAAAAGTTGATCGGATATTGACATATGTGTAAACGACCTCAGATTTGAATTTTGATGGTTCAGTTAGCTCTGTATTGTGCTTTTGGATATCGGAGCGTGTCCAAAAAATTATTTGGAGATCCGTAGTGGAATTAGGCTTGAAATGGCGAAAGTTAGATTTTTGGGAAGTTTGACTGGGAGGCTTACTTTTTGATATCGGGGTTGAAATCTGATTCTGGAAATTTAAATAGGTCCATTATGTCATTTATAACTTGTGTGCAAATTTTGAGGTCAATCGGACTTGATTTGATAGATTTTGACGTTGAATGTAGAAGTTGAAAGTTCTTAGTTTTATTAGGCATGAAGTGGGGTATGATTCGTGGTTTTAGAGTTGTTTTGAGGATTCGACTTAGTTCGTATGATGTTTTGGGACTTGATGATATATTTGGTTGAGGTCTCGGGGACCTCGGGTGAGTTTCGGACGACTAACAGATCAATTTTGGACTTGGCATTCTAGCTGAAGAATGCTGGTTTTCTGTCACTGGTTTCCTTCTACGCGATCGCATGAGAATGTCCGCGATTGCGTAGACTAAGTTGGAGTAGTGAGATTTTGTGCTATGCGATCGCGTGAAGGCATCCACGATAGCATGGGTTTGGCCAGGCTGTGCTACACGAACGTGTGGAAAATGCCACGTTCGTATAGGGGAATTGGAGGGTTGCTGGGCCACGCGTTTGCTTTATGCGATCGTGTGTGGCTGTCCGCGATCGCGTAGAGCTGAGGACTCTGTGCTTCACGATTGCGTGAAGGAATCCGCGATCGCGTAGAGCTGAGGACTCTGTGCTTCACGATTGCGTGAAGGAATCCGCGATTGCGTAGGTTTAAAATTGGGCAGTGGAAAATTATGCTTCGCGATCGCGTGTGGTTGTCCACTATCGCGTAGAGCAAATGACTAGGCAGAGAGTTTAAGTTTTGAAAATGAGACTTCGTCACATTTTCCATTTTTACTGATTTGGAGCTCGGAGAGTGAGGAATTTTGGGAGATTTTCATGAAAAATAATGGGGTAAGTGTTTTTAACTCATTATTGGTCAAATTACCAGAATCTATAGTTGTTTTTAATATTTAATTGGTGAACTAAGTTGGAAAATTTAGAAAACCCTCTTGGTTTAATTTGAAGATTTGAGGGTCGAGTTGATGTCAAAATTTGGTAAAATTGGTATGGGTAGACTCATGGTTGAATGGGCTTTCAGGCTTTATAACTTTTGGCGCGTTCCGAATCGTGGTCCCCACAGACGATTTTTGAGTTAAATTTTGATATTTGTTGGAAAGTTTGTATTTACATATGGAATTAATTCCAATAATTTTTATTTGCTGAATCGAATTATTTGTGGCTAGATTCAAGGCGTTTGGAGGCCAATTCACGAGGAAAAGGCATAACGGAGTAAGAAATTACATAGTTTGAGGTAAGTAATACTTCTAAACTTGGTTCTACGGGTATGAATCCCCGAATTCGGTATTATATAAATTGTTTGGAGGTGACGCACACGATAGTTGACGAGCGTGTGGACGTGCACCATTGAAATTGTTACTTGAATAAATTCTGTGAAGTTATAAAAATTAAAGAATCATGTTATTATCTGAATATTTCCCACGTGTTAGAGAAATTGAGTTGAGGCTCTTATTAAAGATCATGATTAGGCTACATGTCGATATTTAGGGACCCATGGGGTCGTGTAGTGTTAAATTAATTGTTTTAAAAATGTACATTTCACACTCAGTCATATTCACCCATTGAGAGGATATTTATGGGATCGAGTTGCACGCCGCACCATGCCATATTGGCTTTATATATATTATTATTATATGGATCGGGGCTGCCCGCCTGCAGCAGGCCTTATAGGCTTTATTATTATTATTATGGGATCAGACTACACGCCGCAGTAGGCCATATCGGCTTTATATAGCGCTTGGGCTGAAGAAGCCCCTCCAGAGTCTGTACACACCCACAATGAGCATAGATGATTATATATTCGGGATAGATTACCCAGGGCATGGACTTGCCTTACTTATTTATATTGTGATGCATTTTCCCGGGACATGGATCTTGTCCGTAACATTACATTTGGGGATAAATTACCCCAGGGTTGGATTGGCCTTATACGGTTCTGAATAACTGACTGCCAGTCGATGAGTATATATATACGGGATGGAATATCCCTTGGCTGAATTGGCGATAAACAGTACCGAGTGACCGAATAATTTGTGACGAGTATTTACATGAGGTCTTTCTACTTAGATGTCATATTCCTCGTATCATGCAGTATTGATCTATTTCACTTGTACTGAGTTTAACTGTTGAACTTGAAAGCATGCCTACATTGTTGTACCACTATTTATACTAGACTGTACCTACGGTGCGCGTCACTACATTCATCCCAGAGGTTAGTCTTGTTACTTATTGAGTTTGTTGTACTTTACTATACTCTGCACCTCGTGTGCAGATCCAGGTGCTTTCGGACACGACGACTGTTAGATCTAGGAGTGCTAGCGGTTGGAGACTATCAAGGTAGCTGCCTGGAGTCCGCTGACCTCGACGTTCTTTTTTTCTGTTATTTTACTGTTCTATACTTTCAGACAGTGATTTTATCAGTCAGACTTTCTATTCATGTAGGTGCTCATGCACTCAGTGACACCAGATTTTGAGAGTGACTATATCTGTATTTGTGAGTTTTCTTCCGTTAAAAATTTAAATATTATATTTTCAAACTTAAGAGATTATTTTGATTTAATGAAATTATCGGCTTGCCTAGTATTAAGATAGGCGTCATCATCATGACAGGTTAGGATTTTGGGTCATGACAATTCTATTCCGGTGTCGTTTACACATAAGTTGACATCCGGCCAACTATTTCAACTTAAGCTTTAAATCTTAGAACTAAATGTTCCAATTCATTTTAAAACCTCATCGGACCTGAACCAATTACCACGACAAGTCACATAACAACTGTAAAACATAAATTGAGCAGTAAATGGGGGAACATGACTGTAATACTCAAAACGACCCGCAAGGTCGTTACACTTTTACATTCTGGAAGATTATTCCAACTATATATTGTGGATAAATGGATAAAAATTGAAAGCCAAAGATTAGACTTTGCTTCTTTTAATCGATATTTATTCAGATTTGATGTATTAGGTAGGCTCTTATATATTCTACGATGTGGGTAAAGAGAAGCTTCACAAGTTGGAAAACAAAAATACTCCCACTTAGCTTAGCAAGAGGCCCAAGAGATATGCGTCGAAGGTATATGGATGTTATTGTATTAGTGCAATGCTTTGGAAAACCAGATATATTTTTGACTATGAAGTGTAATCCTTCTTGGCTTGAAATAAAAGAAAACCTTTTAACGATAGATGAAACACAAAATAGACCCGATTTAGTTGTCGAGTATTTCAAGCAAAACTAGAAGAGTTGAAAAAGGATATTGTCAAAACACAAATATTTGGTAAAGTCGCATCATTTATGTATACAGTGAAATTCCAAAAACGGGGCTTCCACATGCTTATTTTCTTATAATATTTGATGAAAAATATAAATTACTAACTCTTGAAGCATATGACCGATTTTTATGTGCTGAATTACCGGATAAAAAAGAAAATCCTACACTATATTCACTTGTTATAGATCACATGTTGCACGGTTCATGTGGAGAATTAAATCCAACAAATTCTTGTATGAAAAAAAGGTCACTGTAAATTTAAGTATCCAAAAGAGTTTGCAGAACAAACAACTAAAGGCGTATCCAATTTACAGAAGATGAAACACAGGAAAGAAAGTGCAAATAAGAGGACACCTTATTGATAATTCATGTGTTCTTCCTTATAATCCATATTTACTTTGTAAGCTCAACTGTCATATGAATGTAGAGATTTGCTCTGATATTAAAGTTGTTAAGTACATTTATAAGTATATTTGCAAAGGACATCCTAAAATTTCATTTCATATACATTCTAATGATACAAACATAGAGATAGATGAAATAAAGGAATATCAATATGCTAGGTGGGTGTCACCACCTGAGGCTGCATGGCGTATATTTACTTTCCCTATTAGTGAAATGTTACCAAATGTATATCATCTTTAGCTATATTTTGATGGACAACAACTTGTTTCCTTCAAGAATACAGACAATACTAGTAAAATTGTGAGCAATCTTATGGTTAAGAAAACAATGTTAACTGAGTTTCTTTAATGAATCGAGAAAACAAAGATGCTATAGACTTAAATTTATTATATAGAGAATTTCCAGAATACTTTGTATGGTCAACAACAGAAAAAGAATGGACACGTCGTCAACGAGGAAGTGCTATTGGTCGTGTGGTGACATGTCATCCAACTGAAGGAGAAAGATACTATCTTAGACTGCTTTTAATGAATGTGAGAGGACCAAAATCATATGAAAATTTGCAAACTGTAAATGGAGTACAATGTAAAATATTTAGAGAAGCTGCAAAAAAAAGAGGATTATTACTTTGTGATAACAATTTGGTAGAGTGTATGTCTAAAGCTGTAAGTTATCAAATGCCGTCAAGTTTAAGACAATTATTTGCTATGTTATTAATATATTGTAATCCAACTAATCCAAGAGAATTATGGGAAAAATTTGAAAACACAATGTTTGAAGATATCAAAAACAAATTGAATATAGATACTGTAACGACCCAAAATCCTATCACATGCGTTGTGATGACACTTAGTCTCTAAGACTAAGTAAGTCGATCATAATAACAATTCAAGCCATTTGTTTACAAGGAATTTAATACAAGTGTCAAAACCAACAATGGAAATATTCAAACAACCTCCCAAGACTGGTAATACTGAGTCACAAACTCTAATGGAATACGTGAAATGATCTCAAGGATTTAGTATAGAATACTGCTCGAATAATAATTGACAGTACAATAAAATGAAAAGACTCCAAGGGACTGCGACGACCAACCAATCCTACCTTGAATACTTGCGATCAAATTCTAACCTCTGTCCGAATTCTATATCTCCAATACCTGGCTCTGCACAAAAATGTGCTGAAGTGTAGCATGAGTACACCACAGTCGGTACCCAGTAAGTATCAAGACAACCTCGGTGTATTAGTGACGAGGTACAGTTAAGACACTCACTACTCAAATAATCTGTGCAATATAGCAGTATACAATAATACTGCAAAACAAATAGTAATGATAGCAACAAAAATCAACCAGTAATACAAACAGCAAGGCAACAAGAACACCATAATTATTGCTCAAACGAATAAGGGACACAAGTACAACTAATTAATCAATTCCTTCAAATATCTCTTTCACATATAATTCTTTCAAGTAAATACCTTTCCAATATACTTCTTTCAATAATTAGAATATAATTCTTTCAAATAAAGTCACTCTGTGATACCTTATTTTATAATCATAAAACACGGGTCTCAGCCCACTTTCATACTTCTACGGCATCTCATGCCTATATTTTTGTCATAACCACACGGACAACTTTAGTGTCAATAATAAAAATTATTATATTTTCCGGGCACCTCGTGCCCACATTTCATATCACATCTGCACGGATAGTTCACGTGCCAATAACATAATATGCCCGGAAATAGCTAGAGGCTCACAATTTCAACATAGATCAGACTATTATCAAGTTTACCGAAACAACAAGATAAGTTTCACAAGATATAAAAATAAACACAAAGGAAAACCATAACATCACTTGAAAATCACCAGTA
The DNA here is from genome assembly GCA_000715115.1 of Nicotiana otophora. Classification (NCBI taxonomy): domain Eukaryota; kingdom Viridiplantae; phylum Streptophyta; class Magnoliopsida; order Solanales; family Solanaceae; genus Nicotiana; species Nicotiana otophora. The sequence goes on along the minus strand of AWOL01S0042644.1, from coordinate 1,271 downwards.
CAATAACCACATATCATTGCATATCATCCCTGACAATAGCCACTCTTATCTCTCCTATAGCCACCTTTATCACTCCTATAAAATCCTCCCATATCCCTCCACCCTGACAATATCAATAGCCACCCTTATCGCTCTTATAGCCACCCTTATCGCTCATATAGCCACCATTATCACTCCTTTAATAGCCTCCCGTATCACTCTGTTTAATAGCCTCACTTATCACTCTTCCCAAAAAATATCCCAACACACATAACAACAATAAAATGCCAGTTATGCCCGCATAATGTCAATAATGGGATGTCACCCTTATACGCCGCATAACAGTAACCCAAATCGCACAATAATTCACAGAATATTATCACAACAGCACAGCATAATCAACTCGTATTTACAAATTGCCTGTAGGCTATAACCTTTCCAAAGATACAACAAAATAATTAAATTTCACAATAGATAGCCCATGGCTCAACACAATGTATATAAAACCTAAAAAACAACAAGGATGGAAAAATAACTCAGCATAGGACAACACCTTCTTTAATCCAAATTTTAGATAAATATAATAATGCCTCTTTTTAAACTTATTAAATTAATTATTTGCAGATAAGGAATCCATAATGAAATTATTTCCAAGAAATGTCAACCCAACTAACCACGGAATTACATATAAAAATCAAAGTGGCAATCACACCAAATTATCATATAAAAATAATGTAATGACTCGGTCAGTCATTTTGAATATTACAACTCTGTTCCTCCATTTACTGCTCATTTTTCACTTTACAGTTGTTATGTGACTTATTGGGAAGGTTTTAGAATGAATTGGAATACGTAGTTCCAAGATTTAAAGCTTAAGTTGAAATAGTTGACCAGATGTTGACTTATGTGTAAACGAACCCAGAATAGTATTTTTATGATTCAAATAGCTCTGTATGGTGATTTTGGACTTAGGAGTGTGTCTAGAAAATTATTTGGAAGCCCGTAGTTAAATTAGGCTTGAAATGGCAAAAATAGGAAGTTTGACCGGGGAGTTGACTTTTTTATATCGGAGTCGGAATCTGATTTTGGAAATTGGAATAGGTCCTTTATATAATTTATGACTTGTGTGCAAACTTTGAGGTCAATCAGATTTGATTTGATAGGTTTCGGCATCGAATGTAGAATTTGGAATTTCTTAGTTTCATTATGCTTGAATTGGGTATAATTCGTGTTTTTAGCGTTGTTTAATGTGATTTGAGGCTTTTACTATGTTTGTATGATGGTTTAGGACT
>AWOL01S0042642.1:0-22903 GCA_000715115.1 Nicotiana otophora | reverse complement strand
CCAGTCCAATCCCTATCATGGAAACACCTCTTACTCTTCAAACACCCCATTCCCCACACCCACTTGCTTATGCTCCAGTCTACGACACACAACCATATTACAATCCCCAACCTTAGTATAACTCACCTCGAGCCCATACAAATCCAAACCCACCACGACCATACGCTCCAGTTCAAACTACCACTCATGAAAACTGACCCACCTATACACCCCGACCTCGTCCAAATTTTTAAGATAGAGGTCCCAGAAACTACACCCCGATTACTGAACCTCTGGCTCAACTATTTGAAATACTGCAGAGAGCAGGTTTGATACATCCGATAGAAGGAAGGGTTCTTGAGTATCCCTCAAAATACTTTGATGCAACCAAATGGTGCGTGCACCACTAAGATGTACCAGTGTATGATACCGAGGATTATTTCAGACTGAAAAGTGAAATTGAGTCACTGATTAAAAGTGGAGCCATTTAGTGCACCCCAGCTCTGCCCAATGTGAACCTCAACCCACTGCCAAATCACCAAAATCAAGTAGCTAATATGATCACCCTGGATGAAGAGTATGACTTGAAAGGAACCATCGTCACTATTGGAAATGATGAGGCTACAAGCAATACAGTTAAAACCTATTGTGATGGTCCAGACTTACCAGAAAAACCCCACCGCTGCTACCAGGGATGAAGAGGATCATGAATATAAGACGGTTTTATGGACATACCAACAAAAGGGGAAGGACAAGGGGGCGGATTAGGCTCATGATATGACCAGGTCAAGGAGGTATTATGCTCCTGAGGATGTAAACCGAGGGAATCTAGGAAGGGAACAGATTCAGAAAAGGAATATAACAGATCCAGAGGTTGCAAAATTTTGGAAGAAGATGTCAACCAAAGAATACTCCGTGGAGGAACAATTGAAGAAAACCCCGGCGCAAATATCGATCATGGATTTACTGATGAGTTCTCACAGTCATAAAGATGCCCTGACGAAAGTGTTAAGTGGGGTGAGCACGCCCACCAACACCACCAGTGAGGCACTGGCAGCAACCATTGGGAAAATGGTCGAAGCAAATATGATCACTTTACAAAGAGATGAACTTCCTATAGAGGGCATGGGTCACAACAAAGCTTTACACATCACGGTCAAATATGGAGATAAGGTGGTGTCCCGAGTACTGGTTGATGGAGGATCAGGAGTCAATATCTGCCCGCACTTTACTCTACGAGAGTTGGGTATCCATCTAAGAGAAGTAAAGGAAAGTCATGTGAGGGTAAGTGCTTTTGATCCGTCGCAGAAGGGCGTTATTGGAGAAATTTATTTGGCTCTACAAATTGGACCAGTCGAGTTTCCCATACTATTCCAAGTGATGGATATTTCATATTCATACAACATATTGCTAGGAAGACCTTGGATACACATGGCAGGGGTAGTCCCATCTACCCTACACCAGTGCATGATGTTTGAATGGGGCTATCAAGATATCATAATCCACGGCGAATGGAGCCAATCAACTTATCTGGAACATGAAGTTGCATTCATAGAAGGATTAGACGGGGTCTCTTTGCATGAAGTTGAGATCATGCAGACCATGGAAATAGAAGAGAGCAGACAAAATATGGAAATGCAATCACCGTATAAATCAAAGATGGCCATGAGAGAAATGATGAAGTACATATACATACCAGAAATCGGGCTGGGAGCCCGATCAGATGGGATAACTGAGTCGATTGAGCCAAATGGGCAGAAAGGCTGAGTCGACATATGGTGTCAGCCTCTGACTAGGAAGACTTGTACCGGTAGCTTCGGGAAAAAGGCTTTTGTGACAAAGCGTGTTTCGGGTATGGGTCAGAGCTCAATGCCATAGGATGACATTGTCGATGGAATGGGAAGGCTGTTCGTGACCATGATTGAGGAATGCTATGACAAAATTGATATCAAGACACCGACCATTGGAATGCCAAACTAGGAGAGGACCTACGGAATTGGACCACCAGCCCGTCTTTGGTTCGCTGGGAGTCTTGGTAGTGTGGAATTATAAATTTTTGAAAAGAGTGCATGGTCAATTGAGGTTTGAACTGTGTTAGTACTTTTTTGTCATTTGTCTCTTTGAATGCTGAGACGTTCCTCTTTTGATGAAATGAAAGAAATATTTTCTTAAAATTATTGCAAATTTATTTATTGCTTCATTTATACTTAGTTTTTCTTTTCAATAATCAAAATGATAAAACCCCACATTTCGCGTTTATGACATGTAATGAAACCCTTGAGCAAAGCGATCCAAATTACGAGGAATACGACAAAAGCATGATGCTAGATAATCTTTCATAAGAGATCAAACAACTGGAATGCAAGAAAAAGCCAAACCTTGAGGAGACATAAGTTGTCATCTTAAGAAGCGAAGAAGACGTAAAAGAAACCCGAATCAGCATCCATCTAGAAGCAGAGCAGAAAGAAGAGTTGGTAGAGCTCCTCCGACAATACATCGATGAGTTCGCATGGTCGTATGATGACATGCCTAGGTTAAGCACCGACATCTTTCGCATCAGTTTCCTACCGATATTCTCATCAACAACTACACGAGCACGAACAACAGTCATTCGTGGACTGTTTCACCAGGTACCACCAGATCCTGATGCACGAAGAGGATGTAGAAATGACAACATTCACTATACCTTGGGGAGTTTACTGCTACAGAGTCATGCCGTTCGGCCTCAAAAATACCGGTGCCACTTACAGGAGGGCCATGATCTTTTTCACGACATAATTCATAAAGAGATCGAGGTATATGTTGGTGACGTCATCAACAAGTCGCAAAAGAGTTCAGAACATTTGGACGACATGAGAAAGTTTTTCGATTGTTTACGGAGGTATAGTTTGAAGTTGAACCCTGCAAAATGTGCATTCGGAGTCCTTGCTAGTAAATTGCTAGGTTTCATCATAAGTAGAAAAGGGATAGAACCGGATCCTTCAAAGATCAAAGCCATTCAAGAGTTGCCACCTCCCAAGTGCAAGAAGGATGTGATGAGTTTCCTGGGTAGCCAGAATTACATCAGCAGTTTCATAGCCCAGTCTACGGTAATTTGTGAACCTATCTTCAAGCTGCTGAAGAAGGATGCTTCCACAAAAAGGATAGAAGAGTGTCAAAAAGCTTTCAACAGAATTTAGGAGTATTTGTCAAATCCACCAGTGTTGGTTCCTCCCGAGCCCGGGAAGCCACTGTTGTTATACCTATCAGTTTTGGATAATGCATTAGGATGTGTGTTGGCACAACACGATGAGACTAGAAGAAAGGAGAAGGACATCTATTACTTAAGCAAGAATTTCACACCATGTGAGGCCAAATACACTTTGATAGAGCGTACTTGTTGTGTCTTGACTTGGATAGCCTAGAAATTAAGGCATTACATGTCGGCATACACCACATATTTAATATCCCAGCTCAACCCACTCAAATATATCTTTCAGAAGCCGATACCTACTGGAAAACTAGCCAAATGGAAAACTCTTCTCAGCCAAATTGACATTGTGTACATAACGCATAAGGCCATCAAAGGACAAGCTTTAGCCGATCATCTTGTATAGAATCCAGTGGACAATGATTATGAGCCGCTCACTACGTACTTCCTAGATGTGGAGATGTTGTTTGCCGGGGAAGATATCGTAGAATCATATCCAGGGTGGAAAATGTTCTTCGACGGAGCAGCAAATTTCAAAGGAGTAGAATTGGGGAAGTCCTAATTTTAGAATCAGGACAACACTACCTAGCATCAGCAAAGATAAGGTTCCCTTGCACCAATAATATGGACGAGTACGAAGCGTGCATCCTCGGGATCAGGATGACGGTCGACATGAACATAAATGAGCTTTTGGTCATAGAGGACTCTGATATACTGATACACTTAGTTCAAGGAGAATGGACTACCAAGAACATCAAGATCCTTCCATACCTGTAGTGTGTAAAAGAGTTATGCAAGAAGTTCATAAAGATCGAGTTCAAGCACATTCCTAGGATCCAGAACGAGTTTGCTGATGATCTTGCAACCTTATCATCCATGATTCAGCATATAGATAAGAACTACATCGACTCTATCGATATAGAGATCAGAGATCAACATGCGTACTATTTTCATGTAGACGAAGAGCCGGATGGTAAACCGTGGTACCATGACATCAAACGGTTCCTTGGATCAAGAGAGTATCAAGAGAATGCTACTAATAGTCAGAAGCTAGTGCTCAGAAGGATGGAAAATCACTTTTTCCTGAACGTGGAAATCCTGTATAGGAGGACCCCAGACTTGGGTCTGTTAAGATGTGTAGATGCCACCGTAGCACCAAGATTGTTAGAAGAAATACATGAAGGAACATGCGAACCCCACATAAATGGCTTCACCTTAGCAAAAAATATCTTAAGAGGTTGTTACTTTTGGATGACCATGGAAAGTGATAGTATCCTCTATGTGCAGAAGTGTCATCAGGGCTAGAACCACGGGGATTTTATCCTAGTCCTGCCTAATGAGTTGAATGTAATGGGTTCGCCTTAGCCGTTTGCCACTTGGGGCATGGACGTGATTGGACCTACACAGCCCGCTACATCAAATGGGCATTGTTTCATCTTGGTAGCCATTAATTATTTTACCAAATGGGTCGAAGCTCCTACACCACAAAGAAAGTAGTCACAGATTTTGTCTATAACAACATCGTCTGCCGATTTGGGATACCCGAGTCAATCATCACTAACAATGCAACTAATCTCAATATTGATCTCATGAGGAAACTTTGAGAGAAGTTTAGAATTGTACACCGCAACTCTACAGCCTACAGACTACAAATGAATGGAGTAGTCGAAGCAGTGATAAGTCGGTATTTTACCAACTTATCTCGTCTTTAATCTTAGATTCTTTCTATGTTTGATTGTTGTAATAGTGTGTTTAATGTCATTTACTTCTATTTTATAGGTTTTATGTAATTTAGAAGTGATAGGGAAGAAACCAAGCGAATACAAGTCAAAAAGCGGCTCAAAAGCAGAAATCTGGAAAGTGACCTCAGGTGTCGCAAATTCGAGCAGGAGCTCGCAGTTGTGAAGTCAACCATGCCAGTCAACGTCCGCAAATTCGAACATGTGAATCGGAATTGTGAAGTTAACTAGGTCCAATAGTGTTCGTAAATGCAAAGGTAGGGCCGCAAATGCGAAGTCAAACGAGACAGTTAACTTTCGCAAATGCGAAGCCCTTTATCGCAAATGCGACATTCAATAGAAAAGTAAAGATTCACAAATGCGAAAATCACTTCGCAAATGCGAAGATCGCGCTTCAGTTCTGGGCACTTATGTAATTTTGCATTTTTATGCCCCAAACCCTTTAATACATGTCCTAGGTCATCTTTGGCATATTGTTGTCTTATTTTTCAGTCTCTTGACAAGAGAATACAAGTTTAGGAGCTAGGGTTCTTGCACACACACTTGGCTCTTGAAGATTTGAAGCTTTTGGTTGAGAATTTCTTACCCATTTATGTTTATTTCTTCATCTAAGTGTGTAGTATTTTTCAAACACTTGGATCTTACTTATGAGAATATTCATATTTAAAGTGTGGATTAAGTATCTTATTGTGCTTATGTATTGAATGATTTTTATTTATTTTGAACTGAGTCATTGTTTCTTTAATTATTCTTGTTCTTTAATATTTCCAAAGGGATTAGCTAACCCTAGGACTCGCCCATTAACTTTGAATTAATTTTGGAAAAGATAATTTGGGGGTTGGGAAAGATTAATTAATAAGAACTTGAGGCGTTAACCCTCACTTTATAGATTCTACCTAGGGATAGGATTGAACTACTTGTAGCCACATCATGTGCTCTTAATCTCTTAATTGTTTTAGGGATAATTCAATTAGGAAGTCTTGTTAGTTTTCGGAAGAAGCTAATATCGAATTAATATCCGAGGCTAATTAACATAATCTCACTCATATTGGTAAAATCGTGAAATACATTGGATCGTTACTTGAGTGTAATTCTCCGTGTATCCATGCTTGTAGCCATTGATCATTTTACTTGCTTTCTAGGTTAGCTTATATTTTTTCATTTAGACATAAATATTTTTCCAAAATCCTTTTAAGTGTTTGGCTTAGCATAACAAGCGATAATTCTCTTACATTGCCTAATCGCCAACATATTATTCTCCGTGGGATTCGACCCTGGATCATAGTTGGGTATATTATATTGTATTCGACCATGTCCATTTAGTTTTTAGTTGTGGATTAGGACGTCATCAAAATTGGCACCGTTAATGGGGAACAGTTTGGCGTATTTAAGTTGTTTGAGAAATAGGCATACGTGCTTTGGTCCAAACTCGTGAATATTTGTGTAATTATTTTCTTATCTTTGTTTATTTTCTTGTTTGTGTAACGATCCGACTAGTCGTTTTGAGAATTAGCATCCCATTCGGTGGCGTAAGGTCTCGATCAACTTCATATTATGTATTATGACTTACGTGTATGGTCGAGTTCGGATTTCGGACGATTCGGGATTGATTTGGAAGAAGGATTCTTGCTTTAGAAGCTTAAGCGGTAAGCGTTGACCGGAGTTTGACTTTTGTGTAGACGACTCCAGAATGGTGTTTTGATGATTTTAATAGATTCGTATGGTGATTTTGGACTCGGGCGTATGTCCGGATTTGGATTTAGAGGTCCGTAGGTTAATTTGATGCATTTCGGCAAAATTTGGAAAGTTGAAGGCTTGGAAGGTTAAGAGGTTTGATCGGGAGTTAAATGTGGTGATATCGGGTCCGGATTCCAATTCCGAAGGTTGGTATATCTCCGTTGTATCATTTGGAGCATGCATGCAAAATTTGACGTCATTCCGAGTTGATTTGATATGATTCAGCGCGAGTTGTAGAAGTTGAAACTTCATAAGTTCATTGGGTTCGATTTGATGTGTGATTCATAGTTTTGATATTATTCAATGTTATTTGAGGCCTCGAGCAAGTCGGTGTTATGTTATGAAACTTGTTGGTATGTTTGGAGGGGTCCCAGGGGCCTCGGGTGTGTTTCGGATGGGCTACAAGCCATTTCCTCCTATTTTGGATTGCTGATCTGATATCTGGTGCCTTCTTAATCGCGATCGCGAGTATATTAATGCGTTCGCACAAGGTAATTGCGAGGCAAGAAATATTCGTTCTTCCCGTTCGGGGATATGTGGACACGTTCACGGGGCTTGGGAAGTTAGCTCTATGCGGTCGCGAAAGAGGAACCGCGTTTGCATAGTGGGTGAGACTGGCTGGGTACTAGTCATTTTAGCCTTTGCGTTCGCATGGTTAAGGACGCGTTCACGTAGGCATAATGAGGTAAATCATCGCGTTCGCGGTCAGCGTGTCGCGTTCGCGTAAGGACATTTGGGAGCTTATAATTTTGTTCTTCGCGATCGCGAAGCATGTTTCGCGATCGCATAAGAGGAATACCTGGGCAATAATATAAGAACTCTATTTCGAGGATTTGGCCATGTTTATCATATCTTGAGTTGTAGACCTCAGATTTGAGCGATATTTGAGGAGTTCTTCAAGTGTTGTATTGGGATAAGTATTCTTTACCCGGATTTGATTTCATTTCATGACTTTATCTTTGTTTTTATTATTAAATTAGTGGTTTGAGTTTGGGGGAGGGGGGGGGGAATGGAAATTTTGTAAAAACTTTCAAAAATGTATAATGATGATTTTAAGGACGAATTGATGTCGGAATTGGATAAATTTGGTATGGTTAGACTCGTATCGGAATGGGTGTTCGTATTTTATGAATTTTATCCGGTTCCGAGGTGCGGGCTTAGGGTTGACGTTTTAATTTTTATTGAAGATTGAAGCTTTATTATCTGGAATTGTTTCCTATAGTTTTATTTATAATATTAAGTTATTTTGGATAGATTTGAGCCGTCCGGAGGTCTTTCATTCGAGAAGGTCATTTTATAGTATCGGTCTAGCTTCTTTGAGGTAAGTATCTTGCCTAACTTTGTGTGGGGAACTTCCCCATATGATTTGAGACGTTTGTGCTATTTGTGTCATATGAAATTCGTGTATGCGAGGTGACAAGTACGTACTCGGGCTTATATATGGAAAATCGACTGGCTTAGACTCTTAGGTTTCTTTCATGTACTTATTTGGAATTGTTAGCATATGTTATATCCTTTATTCGTCATGTCTAATAGCACATGTCTTATTCGAAGTTGTCGTTATATGTCACCGTCTTTACTTGTCGAGTTCGCTCTTATATGCTTATTGGGAATTGTTATCACTTTGTGTCATTATGTGATTTATTTTATTGTGAAGCTACTCTCGGTTGAAATTGTCGTCACATGATATCCTTTGTTTTCGGGTTGCTCTCATGCATTTAGACGTAGTACTAGTTCGTGTCATCTTTTTTATTGTTAGCCTAATTCATACACTAGAGTCCGAAGTTTTGCCATTCCATGGAAGTACTATCGCTATCGAGGTTATCCTTAAACAATTAATTGGAATTGAAGTTATCGAGAGTCATTAATCTATTCTAATCGAAGTTGAGGTTAAAAAGGGGTGTTGTTTCTTGTTGATTTACTTTTCCGTTCATTTTGTTGTAATTAACATTCTATATACGTTGTGTTGAGCCCTGGGCTATTTGTTGTGAAAATATTGATATTGTTTAATCTTTGGAAAGGTTTTGGCCTACGGGCACTTATGATATGAGTTGATATGTTGTGTTGTTGTGATGATATCACATGTGATATGTTGTGTGGTTTGGTTGTTGTTATGCGGAGTATAAGGATGGCATTTCACCATTGTTGTTATGCGGAGTATAAGGATGGCATTTCACCATTATTGTTATGCGGGGCATAAGTGTGGCATCTCACTGTAGTTGAATGTATAGAGTGATACATGTGGCTATTGTGTTATTATCCGGGTAGAGCGATATGGGTGGCTATTATACGGAGTGATATGGGTGCCTATAGGAGAGATAATGGTGTCTATTATATGGAGTGATACAAGTGGCTATAGGAGAGATAAATATGGCTAATGATAATGTTTGGGCAGAGTGATACGGGTGGCTATCGGAGAGATAAGGGTGGCGGTGTCAGGGATGATGTGTGATGGTTGGAGACATTGTGTCGGTGATTTTCGTGTGATGGTGTGCTTTTCCTTCTGTTTGTCATACACCTTACGTGACTCGCTTTGTTGTTTCGATGAGTTATTCGATGTCTTTGATATTACTTGTTGACTTGGGTTGTAGTAGTATACTCATACAAGCGTACACCGTAGCATGCCACTTACATAGCTCAAGAGTATGAAACTTTACATTTATTTATCATGCCTATGTGTTCTTGTATTATCTGTTTCCATGTTGATATTGAGCCTGTGACCATTCTAGGGCGATTACGATTTGGAACCTTTGATCATAACGGGCAGATTGTGATTGTGAGCTTGTGACCATGTCAAACGGATGTGATTGTGAGCCTGTGATTATGCCGGGCGGATTGTGATTGTGAGCCTGTGACCATGCGGGGCAGATTGTAAATGTGAGCTTGTGATCATGCCGGGCTTATTGAGATTTTGGCACATAAGTTGTGTATATGGTTGTGATGCAAGATGTGGGCACGAGGTGCCATGAGTATATGATGGTAGGTTGAGACTCGTGACATGTGACTATGAGATGAAGTACCACAGAGTGATTTCGTCATGAAACTTGTGTTAGAACGGCTTAATTAGTTGATTGTCCTTTGTGTTTTTCCTTATTTGGTTTTAATGATACTTCACGGTGTTCTTATTGCTTTACGGTTATGTCACTTGTTGGATCTTGTTGCCATTTACTGATTTTTGCTTTCCGTTATTAGTTTTATACTTCTATACTGCACATGTTATTTTATCTAGTGAGTGTCTTGACTTGTACCTCGTCACTACTCCACTGAGGTTAGTCTTGATACTTACTGGGTACCGCCGTGGTGTACTAATACTACACTTTTGCACATTTTTATGTAGATCCAGGTACTTCGGAGTCTGTTGATTGTTAAATAGCATATCAGATATTGTTGTGGAGACTTCAAGGTATACCTATCGTTGCGTTCGCAGACCTCAGAGTCACATTCGGAAGTTATTTTTGTATAGTTTATTTCTATTCTGAATAATTGCACTTAGAGATCTTTTAGTGAACTCAGTAGAGCTTATGACTTGTGCTACCGGTTTTGGGATTGTTGGCTTTGTATAGAAATTTATGTTTCATATTTAATAGTCGTTGGTTGAATTTTATCGTTAATTTAGCAAGCATTAGGCTTACCTAGTTTTAAAGACTTGGTGCCATCATGACATCCTACAGAGGAAAACTAGGGTCGTGATAAGTTGGTATCAGAGCTCTAGGTTCATAGGTTCTATGAGTCATAACCAAGTTTAGTAGAGTCTTGCGGATCGGTACAGAGATGTCTGTACTTATCTTCGAGAGGCTACGGAACTACTAAATAAAATCTCCACTTCTTTCATTCTTGTCGTGTGGATGGTGAGGACACGCACTACCGGATAAGCGGAAGTAGACACCCGCTCCCCCGGCTAAAGCTGCGAGAGGATGTAGCCGAGATAGAGACAGAGGAGGGGCACGTGCCGCCGCTAGAGCACCTGACAGAGCACCAGTTGAGGAGCCGCTAGAATCTCCGATTAGGGGATAGGCACCGAAGGCGCCTGTTGTTACCCCTGGACTTCAGGAGACTTTAGCGTAGTTCCTAAGCATGTTTGGCACATTGGCTTAGGAGGGATTGATCTCCATTACACCAGACACTTCGCACATTGGGGAAGGAGCTCAGACTCCAGCCGCCCATACTCCAGAGTAACGGGCTCTTATTGGCTAGGTCCCGGGTGTGGTGCTGGTACAACCTATTATTCCGATTCAGCCTGAGGTCAGGCCAGGGGCATCAGAGGAGGAGCAACTTAGACTTGCGAGGTTCATGAAGTATCACCCTCATACTTTCAGTGGCTTTGCTTCAGAGGATGCATATGGTTTTCTAAAGGAGTGCCACTGTATTCTCCGCACCATGGGTATTTTGGAGGCGAGTGGGGTTGCTTTTACTACATTCCAACTATCAGGAGCAGCGTATCAGTGGTGGTAGGTTTACAAGGAGGGTAGCCCAGCCGATGCAGCTTCACTTTCATGGACTCAGTTTTCAGAGATGTTCTTGAGAGAGTTTGTTCCCCAGACCCTTCGGGATGCATGGCGCGTAGAGTTTGAGCAGCTGTGTCAGGGCACCATGACAGTTTCAGAGTATGCCATCAGGTCCAGTGAGTTATCTCGTGATGTACCTACTTTGGCACCTGCAGTCAGAGAGTGAGTCTGCAGATTCATTGAGGGACTCAGTTATGATCTTAGATTTTGCATGGCTCGGAAGTTGCAGAATGATACTCCATTTCGGCAGGTGGTGGAGATTATCAGGATGTTAGAGCATATCCGGGTTGAGGAGAGGGAGGATAATGAGACCAAGAGGTCTCGAGGTTCTGGAGGGTTCAGTGGATTCTATTCTTTAGCTATGACCCATCATGGCAGAGGTTCGGGTAGTCGGCCAGTCCAGTCCATACTTCAGACTACTCGTGGTGCTCCAGTTAGTCAGGGTACTCATGAGGGGTAGTCATATTTTAGTGCACCACCCGCACGGGGTTCCTACAACGATTATTCCTGTTATATGGCACAGACTCGGTACGATCAGCCATGCCCGCACAGGGGTTGTTATGAGTGTGGTGATACCAGACACATCATGCGAGATTGTCCCAGACTCGGGAGGGGCAAATTTCATCAGAGCAATCAGGCTACAGGCTCCATTCCAATTGCTACTTCACATGCACAACCAGTTAGAGGTGGAGGACAGGCGGGTAGAGGGAGCCCTAGAAGGGGAGGCCTGGCCCGTTGATATGTTTTATGTGGTATGGCTGAGATCGCTACAGCAGATGGTGTTGTTACAGGTATGGTTTCGATTTGTTATAGAGGAGCATCATTCTTATTTTGATTCGACTCTGCTTATTGGGGCGAGTCCTCCTATCTTGCTTCACATATAGGTGAGTTTCGTGTTTTTTTACTCTGCTTATGTGTTCACCCCTGTTGGGAGATTCTATAGTGGTAGCACGTGTCTATCATTTTGATTTTGTTCACTATTGAGAGCTTTGAGACTAGAAGTGACTTTTTGTTACTAATTACGGTAAGTTTTGATGTAATCTCTGGATGGTTTGGCTATAATTTGTGATTTAGATGCTCTACCGGTATGGGGAGTTTATTACGTGTTGTGATTTTGTTTTGCGAAATTGAGTTTGTGGAAGTTTTTGGTTGGCATAAGGTGTATTCTACTTGTGATCCAGAGATTGAGAGTGAGACCCTCGCGCTTTCATGCGGTTTATTATGTTTGGATCGGGTTGCGTGCCGTGGTGGGGTTATATTAGGATGATATCCTTGTGGGTAGTTCCTATGTTTTGATTCTCCCTTGTAGAATTGATTCGTGGTATGGTACTGATAGGTAGTTGTGCCTGTCGGGTTTGTTTGATAGTTCTCCCATGTGTTTCTCTTTACATAATCAATCATATTTGCGTTGTGCTTATTGGGTTTTAGCTGGCGAGGTGTGTGACCAGGTGGCATTAGATGTGACTTATTGATTTGAGTGAATGGCCACTGGATCTTCATGTTTCTTGTATCGTTGTCAGTGTTGTGAGGGTTTGGAATAGGGTTCTAGCTGGTATGAGGTTGATTGTCGGTGCTGGATTTGATTATGGGCAGCTATGGTGTTAAGAGATATTGTTAGGGGCGTATGTGTGATGTGTTACGTCGTGTGGTTGAACCTTGTGTGTGTATGCAGGAGCTGTTGCAGCCGGTTGAGGTTGATACCGTATGTTAGTGTCGGAACTGGGCCTTTGGGAAATGATCGGAGTGTGAAAAAAATTTGGTTCTAAGGTTTATTAGTCTGGGTGGAAGGAATAATCTTCAGTTGAGATGATTTTTTCAGGATTATGTGGATCGGGGTGACGTGGGATCACCCGCGAGTATATGTACAGTAAGTTCATTAAGTGATTTGATGACTTCGGAATGGTTCTTAGAGCATTCGAGTACGAACGTTTGTTTAAGAGGGGGAGGATGTAACGACCTGACCGGTAATTTTGCGAATTAGCATCCCGTTTGGTAGCTTAAGGTCTCGATCAACTTCGTATTATGCATTATGACTTGCATGTGTGGTCGAGTTTGGATTTCGGACGATTCAGGATTGATTTGGAAGAAGGATTCTTGCTTTAGAAGCTTAAGCAGTAGGAGTTGGCCGTAGTTAGACTTTTCTATAGATGACTTCGAAATGATATTTTGATGATTCCAATAGCTTTGTATTGTGATTTTGGACTCAGGTGTATGTCCAGATTTGTATTTGGAGGTCCGTTGGTTAATTTGATGCATTTCGGCAAAAATTTGAAAGTTAAAGGCTTGGAAGGTTAAGAGGTTTGACCGGGAGTTGACTTTGGTGATATCGAGACTGCATTTTGATTCCGGGAGTTGGTATAGCTCCATTGTATCATTTGGAACTTGTATGAAAAATTTGACGTCATTCCAGGTTGATTTCATATCATTCGGCGCGAGTTATAGAAGTTGAAAGTTCATAATTTCATTAAGTTTTATTTGATGTGCGATTCATAGTTTTGATGTTCTTTGATGTGATTTGACGCCTCGAGCAGGTCTGTGTTATGTTATGGAACTTGTTGGTATGTTTGGACCGGGTTTCGGGGGCCTCGGGTGTGTTTCGGATGGGCTAGGGCCATTTCCTCCTATTTAGGATTACTCATCTGATATCTGGTGCCTTCTTAATCGCAATCGCGAGTAGATTGACGCATTCGTGCAAGGTAATTAGGAGGCAGGCAATATTTGTTCTTCACGTTTGCGAATATGTGGATGCGTTTGCGGGGCTTGAGAAGTTATCTCTATGCGGTCGGGAAAAAGGAACCGTTTTCGCATAGTGGGTGAGACCGGCTGGGCACCAGTCATTTTAGCCTTCGCGTTCTCATGGTCAAGGACACGTTCGCGTGGCCATAATGAGGTAAATCATCACATTCGCGGTCAGCATCTCGCGTTCGCGTAAGGTCATTTGGAAGCTTATAATTTTGTGCTTTGCGATCGCGAAGCATGTTCCGTGATCACGTAAGAGGAATACACGTGCAGTAATATAAGAACTCTATTTCGAGGGTTTAGCCAGTTTTATCATATCTTGCATTGTCGACCTCGGATTTGAGTGATGTTTGAGGGGTTCTTCACATGTTGGATTGGGGTAAGTGTTCTTTACCCGAATGTGATTTTATTTCATGATTTAATCTTTGTTTTTATCATTATATTAGTGGTTTGAGTTGGGTAAAATGGGAATTTTGTGAAAACTTTCAAAAATGTAAAATGATGATTTGAAGGACGAATTGATGTCAAAATTGGATAAATATGGTATGGTTGGACACGTATTAGAATGGATGTTTGTATTTTATGAACTTTATCAAGTTCCGAGGTGCGGGCCTGGGTTGACCTTTGGGATTGACTTTTTAGTTTTCATTAAAGAATGAATCTTTATTATCTGGAATTGTTTTCTATATTTGTTATTTGTAATATTAAGTTATGTATGCGAGGTGACGAGTACGTACTCGGGCTTATATGTGGAAAATCGACCGGCTTAGACTCTTAGGTTTCTTTCGTGTACTTTTTTGGAACTGTTAGCATATGTTATATCCTTTATCCGTCATGTCTACTATCATATGCCTTATTTGAAGTTGTCGTTACATGTCACATTCTTTACTTGTCAAGTTTGCTCTTATATGCTTATTGGGAGTTGTTATCACTTTGTGTCATTGTGTGATTTGTTTTATTAAGGAGTTACTCTTAGTTGAAATTGCCGTCACATGATATCCTTTGTTGCCGGGTTGCTCTCATGCATTTAGACGTAGTACTAGTTCATGTCATCTTTTTCATTGTTAGCCTAATTGATACACTAGAGTCCGAAGTTTTGCCATTCCATGGAAGTACTATCACTATTGAGGTTATCCCTAAACAATTAATTGGAATTGAAGTTATCGAGAGTCATTAATCTATTCTAATTGAAGTTGAGTTTAAAAAGGGGTGTTCTTCCTTGTTGATTTACTTTTTCGTTCATTTTATTATTATTAAGATTCTATATACGTTGTGCTGAGACGTGGGCTGCTTGTTGTGAAAATATTGATATTGTTGAATCTTTGGAAAGGTTGTGACCTACATGCACTTGTGATACGAGTTGATATGTTGTCTTGTTGTGATGATAGCACATGTGATTGGTTGTGTGGTTTGGTTGTTGTTATACGGAGTATAGGGGTTGCATTTTACTGTTGTTGTTATGCGGAGTATAAGGGTGGCATTTCACCATCGTTGTTATGCGGGGCATAAGGTTGGCATCTCATTGTTGTTGAATGTACGAAGTGATATGGGTGGTTATTGTGTTATTGTCCGAGCAGAGCGATAAGGGTTGCTATTAAATAGAGTGATACGGGTGGCTATAAGAGAGATAAGGGTGGCTATATACGGAGTGATACGGGTGGATATAGGAGTGATATGGGTGGCTAATGATAATGTTAGGGAGGAGTGATACAGGTGGCTATCGGAGAGATAAGGGTGGCAATGTCAGGGATGATATGTGATGGTTGGAGATATTGTGTCGGCGATTTTCTTGTGATGGTGTGCTTTTCCTTTTGTTTGTCATACACCTTACGTGACTTGCTTTGTTGTTTCGATGAGCTATTCGATGTCTTTGATATTACTTGTTGACTTGGGCTGCAGTAGTACACTTGCACAAGCATACACCGTAGCATGCCACTGATACTAGCTCAGGAGTATGAAACTTGACATTTATTGATCATGCCCATGTGTTCTTGTATTATTTGTTTCCATGTTGATTTGAGCTTGTGACCATGCCAGGCGGATTACGATTTATAACCTTTGATCATACATGGCAGATTGTGATTGTGAGCTTGTGACCATGCCGGGTGATGACGTCAAAATCCACTAATAAAAAGTAAATGGACACGGTCGCATGTAATATAATTTATCCAACAATGAGTCGGGGTCGAATCCCACAGAGAATAATATGTAGGCGATTAGCCGTGTAAGAGAATTATCACTTGTTATGCTAAGCCAAACACTTAGAAATATTTTGAGAAAATATTTATGTCTAAATGCGAAAATGTAAAGTAACCTAGAAATCAAGTAAAATGATCAATGGCTACAAGCATGGATACACGGGGAATTACACTCAAGTAACGATCTAATGTATTTCACGATTTTACAAATATGAGCGAGTTTATGTTAATTAGCCTCCGATAATAATTCTATATTAGCTTCTTCCAAAGACTAACAAGACTTCCTAATTGATTTATCCCTAAAATAATTAAAAGATTAAGCACACCCGATTATGGCTACAAGTAGTTCAATCCTATCCCTAGGTAGAATCTATAAAGCGAGGGTTAAAGCCTCAAGTTCTTATTAATTAATCTTTCCCAACCCCAAATTATCTTTCCCAAAATCAATTCGAAGTAAATGGGCAAGTCCTAGGGTTAGCTAATCCCTTTGAAAATATTAAAGAACAAGAATAATTAAAGAAACAATAACTCATTTCATAATAAATAAAAATAGTTCAATACATAAGCACAACAAGATATTTAATCCATACTTTAAATATGAATATTTCCATAAACAAGATTCAAGTGTTGAAAAAAATACTACACACTTAGATATTCAATACAAAGGAAGGAAATGAAGAAATGAGCATAAATGAGTAAGGAATTCTCAATCAAAAGCTTCAAATCTTCAAGACCCAAGTGTGTGTGCAAGAACCCTAGCTCCAAAACTTGTGTTCTTCTCTCAAAATAGGTCCAAGACTGCCCAAGATTTGCCAAAGATATCTTACAAATGAGCTAGGTCGTGTATTAAATTGTTTGGGGTAAAAAAATGTGAAATTCCAAAACTGCCCAATTTTCTGCCCAGATTTGTGAACCATGTTCGCGAAAGAACATCTGCGATCACGAAGAGCAATACTAAGCATCGCGATCGCAAACCAGACCCTGCGTTCTCGTAGGGCACCTGACAACAGCTGACAAACTTCTTCTTGGCATTAGCAGCATTTGGTCCGCGTTCGCAAAGTTAATTTTTTCTAGACTTACGCGATCGCATAAGAGTATTCGCGATCGCGAACAGCATTATCTGGCAGCAGTCATTTTTCCTCAATTTAATACATTTTGACTTGGTTTTTTCACAATCACTTCTAAATCACATAATACATGTAAAATGGATGTAAACGACATTAAACACGCGATTTACTCAATCAAACATAGCAAAAATCTAAGATTAACAATGAGATACGTTGGTAAAATACTAACTTATCAAACCCCCAAACTTAAACTATTTCTTGTCCTCAAGCAATTCAACAACTAAGAACATCCTTCCATAAAATCATCAATTAAGCTCAATGGCATACCAAACATCATTTCAAGTCATAAAGGTTCAAATTAAACACAATCTAGTGACTTTGGTTGGTACCAACAATTAATCCAATGCATATGAATCACCAACTTCTCATAAATTTCATTTCAGTTCAAGTGCTCAAACACCACATTAATCAAAGTAGCAACCAAGTCATGATACTAAAGCTTCAAAATTTGCCTCATTATCACAAATAAATTTCTTTTGTTCATTCCTCCCAATTGGAGATTGGATTAAGTTGACAACTCAAAATCTCATGTGCCCTCACACTTAGAGATAATCCCAACTTATAAAATGCAAGTAAAACACAAATGGGACATCACATGGAAAGAATTAACTCTCACTCTCACAAAGATATTCAGATGCATAAAAGTAGTGCCATAGGCTTGCCCTTCATGTATTTCTCCACTAATGTAGACACACTTGGTTCAAAATCAAGTAGAACTTAAAGGATTGTAATGTAGGTTTTTGGTTAAGGTACGGCACAATTTGGATAAGAGTGACTCAAAACCTCCCTAAGCACTACAATTTGCAATAATTAAAGCGCATTTCCTTCAAAAACATTTGCCATCACTTCTTCACTTTTCATTCCATTCCTAATTTTCCCTTTATTCACAACTCCTTATTTTTCCTTCCTTTTTTCTTCTTTCTTACTCATAATTTTTTTTTCAAACTCAAGGAAGGTTCCACTATTATATATATATATATATATATATATATATATATATATATATGTTTTTTTAACCTTTTACCTTTTAAGAAACTTTCACATCACAACTTTTCCAACCTTCATCCCCAAACTTAGGCTTTTAGCCTATGTTTACACTCTCAAAGTACTTAGGGAGGTAGGATGAGAAAAGATAGATCAATAAAGAATGAAGTGTTAAAGCTTGTAACATGGTTGCCAAAGAAAACGTTTAAACGCTCAAAATGGGTTGACTAGGAAACATATGCAAGGGTAGAAAATTTAAGGCACAATAACGGTCCAAGGAAGGCCTAACATCATTTTTTAAACCAAGTTAGTCTAGGATTTTTCCTTGAAGCACATTCCGGGAAAGTTCTAGACTACAAATAATGCAAAAGAATTCACAACAAATCTTTCCACACATGGCACATGCAAACTTGAGTGACATATAAATCCAAAATCCAATTAACACCAATAAAGCCAAAGAAAATCATATATAGCCTAAAAGACTATTTAATGAATCAAAGAGACAAAAATAGAACCTAAAAGTCACAACAAGGACTGTCACTTCAATCATTTTTCATTATAAAGATCAGAACTTCGTATGCCCAAGTGTAAATCATGTTGGTACCAAACAAGTCACATGTTGGTTTATGGACAAAAGATCACACCCAATAACCAATTTATTCACTACTAGCTACTAAACTAAAGGAAGAAAAAAAAATTACCTAAAAATAAAACAAAACTAGACAAGACTAATCCCTTAAGAAAGTTGTCACACCATCCATCATAGGGAAAAGTCACACGGTTCGACACAAATTAATTCCATGGAAAAGAACCGCGGTATAAAGAAAAACCAAGGAGTTTCATTAATGCTACTATGAAAATAAAAACTAATAAGAAAATGCTAATGCTAACATATTAGAATTAAACTATAAAATATCACTAATAAACTACAAATGTCAACGAATCTACACAAGTTCACAGAAGAACAATGGTCATGCCCAACATACATCCATCATATATAAATGAGCCACCCCAACCTAAAGTGTTGCATTGTCCTCAATGCAACTAAACAAAACAAACTAAAATGAAAGATGTGCTCCCTGAATTGCATCACTCTAAGCTGGAGATACTGGGAACTGAGAGTTCCAAGTCATCCTCGTCGCCTTCATCTAATCCACAAAACTTCCTCAATGCGCTCATCATCTTTGTCAAGAACTTGTTTTTCTTCTTTTCATGTTCTCTCTGCTTCAGCTGTCTCCACTCAATCTTACCCAATTTTGCTTTAATGGCTTGCTGCTCCACCTTTCCTTGGCCAGCTAGATCTGCAGATGTGCTCTCTCCAGATGGTCCAGAAGGGAGGCCAGCTACAAGCTGGCAGACCTGTGTCTCCATGCCATAGACCTGGCAAGAAATATACCTGAGTACAAGAGGTCCCTTCTCAAGTTGTACAATAGCAATACAAGTTCCTATGGCATCTGCGGGAGAATCGAGCATCTCAGTGATGGTGTCAGGAAATTAGCCAAATGAGGGAGATGCTACTTCAATCTTTCTTTTCTTCTGTGCATTCACTGCTCCCTTTCTCAGCAATGGATGAATGAGCTTCTCTGGGTTCTTTTCCTTCTCTGTTGGCCTCTTCTCCACCCCTGTCTCATAGCATAAATGAGTGATCAGGGATGGAAATAATAAACTCTTAGTCCGCTCCGCAACAACCTCTGCTATCTCATCAACAATAAGTTGTCCCACATTCACTGGTGTGCCCTCTATGATCATGCAAATCACCCTTTCCTTCTCAAGTGTAACCTCTGTCTCATTATGGGAAGGCGTGACTCGAGCACAAATAATGGAGAGCCAAGTCTTGGCCTCGGTAGTGAATTCAGAAGACTCGATCCTTGAGTGATTAATCCAGTTCGGCATCTTTCCACCGTGCAAATGGTCTACAAACCACTGTGTGCCCAAGTCTTTAGCTCTATCCCTATACACCTGGTTGTCAGCATTGGAAAGATTGTAGTATGTATTTATCAGTTCTGGATCAAAGCGAACTTGTTTTCCCCTGACTGTAACAACCAAATTATTCTTGAAGTCAATATCCACATCATTTGCATAAAATTCTCTTATCACTTCGTGATTGGCTGTTCATGGATCTTTCGTAAAGCAAATCCATCCACTCGATACTAATCTTCCATGGAACTCGGATCATCGATCTTCAAGGTCGATGAAGAGAATGCCTCTTTCCTTAATCGTACTTCTACAAAGTTGTTTGTCGTAGTGGTGGGAACATCTTAATGATGAGAATATGTCCCGATCAAAGTACTCATCTTCGGTAACTTGTTCGACATATTCTTGAACATTTTTATTTGATGTCGAAGCCATTTTCAAGCTCAAAGTACATACAAAAGGATTAAACATGTAAAACACATGTATGGACATTTAAAGCATTGTATTAGAAGGTATTTAGGCCAAAGAAATTGACCAAAAAGCCATGGGATCAGAATTAGCAAAGCCACTATTTTGCTTCCTGGGCACCATTGAATCGCGATCGCATAAACTGGCACGTGATCGCGAAAAACAATTGGGTTTCCATCTAAAATAAAGCAACGCGATCGTAGAAGGATATTCACGGTCATGATAAACACTTTTATTCTCAGCAGAATTAGACCTATGCGATCGCAGAATTGGGCATCGCGATCACGATCGCGAGGGTATTCTTCCTCGCCCAGTGACAGCTCGTTTTGGCATTTTCACAAACACCTGATGGGCAGTAAATTTTTCTAGTAATTTCAGAGAACTAAAGCACGGATATAGCCCCAAATATTTATAGAGTTACAACCCAATCACTCAACCAACCTCACCCAGCAAGCACATATGTGAAGCACACAAGATTTCTGCTTTACAATTTCAACTCAAGCCGTAAACTCTCAAGAGTTTCTACCATTTTATCATTTCACACTAAGCAGAGGGGCAGAAGAAACGAAAGAATCCAAGAGATAGGAGAGAAATACACATACCTTGAGAGTGTTGGGTTAAAATATTTGCAATTAGAATTGAAGAATGGAGAGCTGGGGATGATTTTAGGGGTTAGAGGAGTAGGAATAGCCATTACTGTGTTTTGAGAAGAAGTGGGCTTTGTTTTTATTTCCAGTGTTTTAAAGTTCTGAAACTTACCCGTTTTTCGCGATCGATTTTCAGTTGAAGCGTTCGCGTAAAAGAAACTCACCAAAAGGCCGCGATAATTTCTTTATTTCTGCGATCGCATAGGGATTGGAAAAAGTTTGTACTGCGCGAACGTAGTGTGTTTTATGCGATTGCGAAGTGCAACAGTTTCCAGTAGTGTACTTCAGCTAGTGATTTTTGGCTGTCCGGTTACCCCGACCTACTCAAATAAACTCCAAAAATTCTAAAACTTGGCAGATTAGTCAAAAATAATATTCTAAGCTATTCTAAAAAGGAAAATTTTAAAAACAACTAAAAATTTTGAAAACGATGGGTTGCCTCCCACCAAGAGCCGCATTTAACGTCGTGGCATGACGCAGATCAACTTTATCACTTTTCTCGCCACTTGGACGATATGAATTGGGCACCTAACTTGGAATCAAGCTTGTGACCATGAGCAACATGGGGTGGTAGGTAGATGATCAAGCCAAGCATTGATTTATTCATTTTGCACTTTTTGGCTTTCATGTGAGGAATATCATTTTGCCTCCTTGTACCTTCAAAGTGTAAAATGTATGGCATTTGCCTTTCTTCCTTGCAATCCCTCATTGACTCATGTAGTTCAATTCCCATATCACCACGCAACTCCAATATTGAGAAATGCTTGGAATGTGACATCAAGCCTCCACATTGTAATGTTTCTCGAATTTTGACATCCTCTTGGTCCCCCGTACTAGAGTCATTTTCAATCACATCTTCAAATTTTTTAGTTGACTCTAATTCCATATTTCTCTTGGCATCACTAACAAGCATGGAGTCGGTTGGCGGATGTTCATTTCTTGATTCCTCAAAATAAAGCTCACTTTCTTCCTCAAAGTTGGACTCTTCTTGACTTCTTTCCACACTCTCAAGTTGGTGGGCATAGTGAGCCTCAACCGATATTTTCATTTGATTTTTCAAAGTGCAAATATTCTCATCATTTTGAGTCAAGACTTGTTTCAAGTCCTCGAGTGCCAAGTTGTGCCTCTCCTCATTTTCAAGAATGGCCTCCAACATGAGCATCATTTTCTCATTTTGAGCATTTGAGAGTTCTTCTTGATTTTGATCAAGTGCCAAAGAAGGATTTTCGGCTCCAACCTATGAGGAAGGTTCTTGGCTATCATTCACTTCCGAGGCTTTTTGGACCTCTAAAGCTTCAAGCATTTATCCCATTTGTAATTGTAACCTTTCAAGCGCCAAATCATTTTGGAGGCTATTTTCCAAAAGCTCCTCCAAGGTAATTTGCTCTTTGTTGGAATCCTTCAAGTAGGCATTCTAACATGAGCTTGAACTCTCCATTTTGACCATGCTCAATTTCTTCCACTTCCATATCCCTAAAAGTTTCATCACAAAGAGTAGAATCATCATAGTGGGGGATTGGGGAAGGGAAGGACAAATAACCACAATTATCCCAATGACCATCTTGACGACCACACGTATCACAAATACTCCAATCATGGGTTTGCGATTGTGTGCACAATCCGCCCCCGGGAGAATTTAAATAATTTTGCTACGAGTGTGGTCCTCCACAATAAGG